>JAAAKO020091372.1:0-22250 GCA_010015015.2 Bolitophila cinerea
TCTGTCATGGGTAACCCTGACAGCTTTTCAAAGGAAAAACCGACAGCATAGCACTCTTGCCTTAGGATCATTCGTTAATTCTGATAACGCGCTACCGCGCTTATTTTTATTAACAAAAAAACTTTATAATTAGGTTTCATATAATAATTATATTAAAAATTTAAAACTTTATTTTGAGGTGTCGTAAAGGAATAAAAGCTTCTGCAATGCCCTTAAAAAGCAGTTTTTTCTCAAATAGGTTACAAAGAGGAACCCTCCTAATATTTGGAAAACGACATTTTATGTTTAGGAAATGAATCCCTTAGGGGGAGAGGGAAAAAAGATTTGTAAAAAAAATAGGAAAAAATATTTCGGAGCGTTACGTGATTCAATATAAGTGTTTTTTATTAAATTGAATGTTTTTAAAATATCTATAATTAATCAGACAACCAGGAACTAAGGTTTGAATGGCCTAAAACCATATTAAGCTTTTTTACTACCCTTAGGGTGTCCACGGCCTTAATAGTATAGATAAGTTTGACCTTTTACAAAATAATATCAACTCTTTTTCGCCTCCTCCCCTGTAGCAAATTATATGAAATATGACGTTTTTTTTAATACCTTAATAGAGGCGATGCCATCTTTTATTTTAATATTATAGATATTTAAAATACCTTAAATTTAATACCAAACACACTTACCACACTTTCCGGAACGGTCCGATTTTTTTTTTTATTAAATCTTTGAATCCCTCCCACCCGTAAGGGACTCATTTCCAAGGCATAATATTATATTATTCGGAGTTGGGCGACCGCCTTATAAGAGGAAGGGGAGAAAATTCCCCCGGCAATAAATCTGCAGAAACGCGGTTTTTTCTTTTGTCTTTGGAAATTTCTCCCCTTTTAACACACTCCCCCCAAAAATCATTTAAATATATACATTTTAATTTAAAGGCGTGGATGATTGGGCTATTTCCTATTTTTTTTATAATATTCGTAATCAGCTCAAAAAACTACCTTAGAAAACGATCAAATCTAGGGCCTCGGAAATCGAAATCTCACCTTTTTTTAAATTACAAAACCGGTCCATCCTAACCAACAGGTTCTTATGTTCCCAATCCCCATTATGTTTGGATCTCCTAAACTTTCAGTGCCGCCATCTGTTTGCAATTTGTAAAATGGTTTTTGGCAAATCTATTTTCGAATATTTTTTTCGAAACTACCTAGCTGTCACTGTTTCAAAAATACAACACAAAATTGTCAAAAATGACTCTTCACTCTTTCACAAAACGCATACATGTTGCTACTTGCTCTTGCTAATATCTTACATTTATGTTATTTTTAGAATAAAGTTTAAAGTATAAAGATATTTTTTCAGTACTCCAGTGACCATCTGCATTCCCTAACAGCAAGCCATTCTTCATTCCGGTTTTATCTTCTGTTAACTGTTGTTTTGTGTGTGTTTTTTTAAAAATAATTGTTTGTTAAATTGTTGTTTCGTTTTTGGCTTGGACATATATCTCTGTATTTAATGTGAGTTAAAGTGATAATTTCCTAATACAATAACGATTGTGGTTAAAATAGTCTGAAGGTCAGGTTATCTGAAGACAATTACTATGTTTCTGTTAAGCGAACGTAACGTGTGAGGTTATCATTATACTTAAATACAATTATAATCATTTGAAATCTTGAGACGGTTTTAAATACCAAAATACGTGTGACTATAGACTGATAAGATATACATATATTTTTAATAATATTCAAAAGTTAATCATGCCATACAAAAATATAGCAAACGCATATATTTATACTTATCATTTCACTCAGTTTTAGAGTATTTCTTTACAGTATATTTGCATTTGATTACTTATCTCTTCTTTTGTAATAAAATAATTATTCATTGTTATTGCCGGTTGAAATAATTTGTTTCCTTTTTTTCTTTTTCAGATAACTGGTTGTCTTTTTTGTCAGAACCACTAATTGTGCTTGTGTGTGTATGTAAGAGAGTGTGTGCCAGTGTGTGTGTGTGTGTATTTTACTATTTTGCACGTCGCATTTAAAATATAATATCGATACACAATATGTTACGTCACACGGCACACCCAAGCTCCTCCATGCGATCTTTGCTGGCTTGTGCACTAAGATCCAGTGTTCAAAAGAACCAGCAATCCTTTAAACAACAACAATACCAACAGAGACAATTTTCATCAGTTCCAAGGCCAAATGACGCAGCAGCTACGACGCCGGTTCGATCGAGCTCTGTCGCAGCAAAAGAACCTGTTGATTTAGTAAGTACACTAACATAACGTATCTATTTTTTGCAATTCTCAAGAATCATTGTATTAGTTTTTTAAAAGGTGAAAAAGATTAAAAATGAAATGCAAATAAGGTCCACTAAGCTATATACATGTGATAATAAAACGCAATATAAAATAAAATAGTTATTATATGGTGGTATATTTTGAGTGGACATGCAATAATTAATTAGTTATTTGATAATAATAATTGTATCTTTATTAAGATAAGAAGCTAGAATTATCTCTAAATTCTAAATGTGTTATTTAATGCATCAGAGTGAAATTCATATGATTTTGTGTTTTATCTTATCGTCATTTTTCATATCAGTGTATTCGAGTTCAACAAGTTAGTAGTAGCTAAAAGATTCTAAGAACATTATAAATACTAAGAATTCATAAAGTATAACCACTGGGAATTATTTAGAAATGCCTAAAAGTTTCACTATTACCTCGTTTGATTGCCACAGCTACGATATAGTCTAAAAATAATTTCCATATTTGGCGAAGGGTTTTCCACAAATTAGGATTACGATTTTTCATAAATAATATCAATAATCTTTTCACGCATTTCAAATATGTGTTTAAATAAAATAAATGCATTAATTCATAAATACACCCTATTATATTCAATAGAATATCTATATCTATAGAATGAAAGCCGTGAGTATGGGAGTTGTATATTTTTTTAATTTATAAAGATTATAAAAAAAGTAAAAAATAGAATATAAAGAATTGAAATAAAATTTAACATAATATTTTTTCAGATCAACAAACTTCCCGTACTCGTCGATACATTTGGCAGGAATCACACTTATTTGCGCATCTCATTAACGGAACGCTGCAATCTTCGCTGTGAGTTTTGAATACGATTCATTTTTGTAAATAATATATGCGTGCCAAGCTTGATGACACTGCTTTTTCAATACTTTTATCTCTGTAAACTATTTTATTTTGCTAACCAAAAAAAAAACTTATTCATCGCGTTCTAATTTGCATATAATTTGTTGTTTGATAAACAACACACACACACACACATATATGTACTCACACATACACAGGTACATACTGTATGCCGTCCGAAGGTGTGCCACTAACGGAAAAACAACAGCTGCTGACCAATGACGAGATCTACCGGCTTGCCACAATATTTGTGCAACAAGGCGTACGCAAGATTCGACTGACCGGTGGCGAGCCCACCGTTCGCAAGGACATTGTAGAAATAATAGGTACAACAACAACGCGCTCGGTCGCAGATAGACAAAACCTGTTTTAAGATAATATTATATATATATATATAAATTACGTGCACGCAGCTAAGCTAAAAGAGATAGAGAATCTTGAGAATGTAGGCATCACAACGAATGGTCTGATGTTGACGCGTCTATTGGTCCCAATGCAGCGTGCTGGCCTTGATGCGATTAACATTAGCCTGGACACCCTGAAGACGTCAAAGTTCGAGCAGATCACAAGACGCCGTGGCATGGAACGTGCGATAGCCGGCATCGATTTGGCCGTGCAGCTGGGATACAAGCCAAAGGTGAATTGCGTTGTGACCAAAGGATTTAATGATAACGAGATCTGTGATTTTGTCGATATGACAAAGGAGAAAAACATAGACATTCGTTTTATTGAGTATATGCCGTTCAGCGGAAACAAGTGGGAAACCGAGAAGATGGTGTCCTACAGGTGGGTCACATATAAATACGCACGCATACACACACACACTCTCGTTAGTCTAAAAGGAGTTATATAATATTGCGTGTGTCTCTATTTCAGGGACATGGTTTCGATTATCAAAAAAAAATATCCGGATTTCGGTGAACTTCCAAACGGTCCGAATGATACGTCAAAAGCGTGGTCGGTACCCGGTTTTGTGGGTCAAGTGGGTTTTATTACGTCTATGACAGAGCACTTTTGTGGATCTTGTAATAGATTGCGCATCACAGCTGACGGTAATTTGAAAGTGTGTCTGTTCGGCAACACGGAGGTCTCTCTGCGCGATGCCATGCGGAATGTTGAACACTCTGAGGACGATCTGACCGCACTCATCTCGGCTGCCGTCAAGCGAAAGAAGAAGCAGCATGCCGGTAAGAGATCATCGGTATACGGCACATACGAGTTCCTCTCTCCTATCTATATATGTCTGTCTCTAAGAGATGGTGTATCTCATGTCCACACTGACTTCAGAATATTTTCCCTGTTTACATAAAACTTGTTTTATAGGCATGCTGAATTTATCACAAATGGAAAACCGTCCCATGATCCTGATCGGGGGATAGAACACACGAGTTTATAATATTTAGTAAGGTTGGTTAGAAACTTGATAAAAAAAAAACGATTACTCAAAATGATAGATTTTCTTTGTATTGTCTGTCGTTTAATCTGTGTTCTGGGAATCGATGTCATCACATCAACAGTCGTCAAAACGTCGTTAGATCTCTCATACTAATATAGCAGAAAACATTTCACAAAATGCATTATATTATTTATAGTTTTGGGGTACTAATCAAAACGAGTATTTTTAAATCACTGCGTGTGCTTCCGCTTTCACTAGAACATACTAATAAATATTGCTCCATTTCAACTGCTTATTATATTTAAATTATTCATGTTTATTGTGTTTATCAATGCCACAGTCAGGTCTCTAACGTATTCTCTTTGCAGTTGCACCGGTTGGACCCAAGGTCGTCGCACCTCACAAGCACCTATCTCTGCTGCCTTTTACTTCGGCCCTGCTGGCAGCCAAAACCACAACATTGACGTCTGTACGCACTTTCGGAGATGACAAAAAACTAACGCATGTCGACCAGGACGGCAAAGCACGCATGGTAGACGTTGGCCACAAGCGTCCTACAACTCGGGTGGCCACTGCCAAAGCCACCGTATACGTTGGTCCCGAAATCGCTAAACTCATTCACCAAAATGCCATTGCCAAGGGTGACGTACTTTCGGTGTCTCAGATTGCCGGCATTGTGGCAGCTAAACGTACATCCGAAATCATTCCATTGTGCCACAACATACCACTGTCCTCAGTTGACGTCAAGACTGAACTAAATCTAACTGATCACATGGTTAGCATTTTTTCAACGGTCAAATGCGAGGGCAAGACTGGCGTTGAAATGGAAGCACTGACGGCAGTCTCAACGGCAGCTCTCACCATATACGATATGTGCAAGGCTCTGTCGCAGGACATTATCATTAAAGACATTATGCTGATCAAGAAATCTGGCGGAAAATTAACGTATGTGCGACGCGAAGACGGTACGCTCACGCAGGAGGAGAAAGTGGTGCGCAAGTATAACACCGAACCAATTCTGGCTGAACCTTTTGTGCCGATTCATTACTAACATAAGGATATACGCATTGACACAATTAGAGATACTCCACATTGGCACCTTCCACACACAGATATATATTATATATAAAATACTACTTATGAACACTCCAATTATTATATCACACACACTTATACTGCCGAAAAATGCAGTTTCGTTGTGAGTTTTTTTTTTGTTTCGGAAAACTGCGGCAGTTTTTCGTTTTATATATATATATCTGTATATGTACAGTCTATTTTATTGGCTGTATTTTTAGACGCAGTTTACAAATATTTTATAAATAAACATATTTTTTAAAAAGGATGATGTTGAGTGTCTTATTGGAAATTGAAGAAACCTCGTTTCACATATGAAAAAGCTTGTTTTATTGTTCATTAATATAAATACGGAAAAGTATTATTATATGCAATACAATTAATCAATTACAAATTGAATATTAACAGGACAATGAATGTAAAATACATCGATACCAGCGGTACTCTACACTTTACACACCAGAACGTCGCACATACTCCATAAATATCGAATTCAATTATTAATTCGCAACCAAAATCTGTTTGCGAGACTGGTCGGCAGACGGCTCAGGCTTCTCTATTGTAGCCTCTTGACCCTTGATCTGGATGTTGTGCTCCTGACGGTATTTGTTCAGTTCCAGACCTTTTTGCGAGAGCTTCTCGTTGCCCATGGTGACGAGCTTTTCGAGTTGATCACGATTATCGCTTAACTCGGGCAGGACGTCCTTAACGGTGCGTGCCACCAATACGCCACCAATCAGACGGAAACACTTGCGATCCTCGTCCACGGTTTTCAGGGTATCGATTACGGTTCTGGAAAAGAATTCGTTCTCATATTACAATATCGCCGCACATCAATAATGTTTTTTTTTGTGAGGTTATGCTACTTACTTGTGTTCTTTCAGGTCCATTTCCAGTTGCGACACATTGTTGACAAGGTTGCGTTGTTCGTTGCGCTTGGCCTGGAATTCGGCAAAGATCTTTTCGTTCGGCTTGTTGGCCATTTTTGGATAGATTGTGTTTTAAATAGCAGATGGACGAAAGAAGAGCAAGCAAATCACAGAGATTCGAGCTTTTTCCTTGTGTATATATTTGTGCGGTGTTTGACAGTTTTTTGAAGTTGACAGATATGGGTGTATTTAAATTCGAAATTACGTCATTTTTGTGGTGGTGCCGGATGTAAATTTTATTTTTGCCTACAGGTGGCGCACCGGTAGAAAAGAGGATTATTTAACAGTGTACATGTCAGGTGTGCAAAATGCAAATGTGGTGTATTTTGATTTGATGACAAGTTTGTAATATCAAAATAAGAACGAGATCAAGATTGAAGATTCTTTGATAAATTTCTAACCTTCTCTTCATGTACCATCGCAGATCGCAATAGTTATCCGCCATTTGAAGTTCTGCAATCTACCATTTGTAATCTTGGAAAATAATATATAACAACAATTATGACTTGCATCGACAATGTTACGTCTTTCATCAGCTACTGGTGGTTCCGATATCTTTTAGTGACCGAACTGTATATGGCTGAGAAATGGGAACGTGTCACCATTCGTATCCTTTTGCAAAATGTCTTTTGAAATGCCGTCCTATAAATTTGAATGTAAATAACCTTGACCATCACATAATTTTAGATATAATTCTAGCCGTACTCTTTGGTCTTTTCTGGTACCTGAACAGCACGGTTATTTTCAGTCTGGTTGGTAATTTGTTTGGAGGCGGCCATGATTCGAAGACAATGCACGAGCGTATTATTGAGGCAAATATTCGCTAATCCCCATCTCGGACATCATCAAATACGGGTTTTTATTTTACTCTGGTATTTTATCACAAATTACAAAATAGAGGAGCGACGACAATTTTACTAAATGTATTTTTTATAACTATTTTATTTATATTTGTGTTCTTTATAAAATAACATACATTCCGCAAAAAAAATGTTAAAACGATGTTATCTCTATAATTCAGTCATCAGCAGAATGCTGCTCAAACGGTCCTCATTTAGCTTATCAATTACGAAGGATTCTCGACATGGTTTTATCTGAAAAAACAAAGCCATATCATCAAAACTTAAGATTAATTTCAACGCATTTACCACAGTTTTGTCAGCGGCAAAGGTACTTCGGTTAAACTTGACGCTTCGATGGTCTAAGCCCACTTCGATATTGTAATATTTGCACTGTACAATCAGCTCCCTGAAGCTGGGAAACAATAAAATAGTGTGCAACCACTGGCTGGGAACACTTAGAATTTTACTTTGGTATGCTGCCGAAAATCTAAGCAAAACGGCTCTAAACAGGCATGCATATATTAGCTAAAATTATAATTCTCTAACTATAGTATACATTTTAATACCTTCGAATATCCTGCAGCCTAAGTGAGGCAAGAGAACACAATATATGTGGAAGCCGTTCCAGCTGAACGATCACCCGATAAAAGTTATCATTAAAGTAGTCCAGTGACATGCGAAAACAGTTTCGAAATATGTCACTTCTAAAATGTAGAGTAGACTATTATATACAACTATATATTATTTTATGCAAGAACACTGAACTTGACGCTCTGCGGAACGCGAAGGCCTCTTCTCAGTGCATCCGGACTGCCCAAATTTAGCACCAGGTACAATGCCTCCACAAACTCACGATTTTCAAGTCGATAGCCGACACCACACTGAGCACGACATTCTGCATCGTCCATGCCATCAATCTCATCGTAACAGCAGAGTAATTTCTTCAGGCATTCTTGCAAGTGTTTTTTGCATATGTCCGGATCAAAATTGTTAATCGACTCCTCGCATAATCTACAAAATGGTTGTTATTTAATCTGCTATCTGCGTGTATTAAGGACTGGGTATACCTAAAGCTACTGTAAGCCAGGAACATCACAATCGGTTCGATCAATTGAACCGTCACCGTTACGCTCAGGTTCTGTATAACAATCTCCTGCCTCACAGCTCGCAGTCGATCGAATATAAAATCGTACGTGTAGCAGAACGGCTTTCGAGAGTCCAGGAGTATTCTGTAAATAAGGATAAAGATTTAGAATTATTAGTTTTAATATAGGAAAACATAATCATACATCTTCAGTAGATACTCGATGGTCAATTTCAAGGCAGCTGGTGTCCGAAGGTCCGAATGGCGTGGGACGCGCATACCTGCAGCGGATCTGCTAAACTCCGTTATGATAAGTTCGTTTCCCACCCGTGCGTTACCCTCGCCTGCATGTATTTCAAAGAAGTGTAACAAACGCTCGCGGGTGCGCCTAAAAGATAAACAATATTATACTTTAATCCTAAAAGTTCTGAGCGGTTTTTACATTTGGATTTCTGGCTGCGGACATTTCGTATGGCAGGTTCCTTTGATAAAATTAGGCAGAGACATAATAAGACTAGTAGAGGAGCAAAGTTGTTATTGGAAGTGCACGGGCTGCACGCACGTAATCTACACTAAACACTACAGATATATCTAACCTCAAAACACATACTGTCAATAGTCATCCCTTTTGGCGGATTGTTGTTTGTTATTGTTTACTTCGATTCGATTGAACAGAATTCCACGGGTTCGATCGAATTGAATTGAGTGCTTTTGTACGCCTTCCTCGAATTTTCTCTCGTTTTATTAGAACAAAAATTGTTATACGCCAGTGTTAATGCCGTCCACAAAACCAACCGTCTCCACTCACTGTTTACAAAATGTCAAAAAATAAACTCGACAAAAAACGTAAATAACTAATAACAATGGCTTCGATAGCTAGAACCAATCTCTTCAAACTTGCGCAGCAGCATCCTGGTTTCAGTTCGGCTGCCCGACAAGTGTCATCAGCTCGTCAGCGCCCAATCACTGTCGTTCCCCCGGTAGATCATCGATTGCGTCGAAACACTCCGACGTCGGCGCACGTCCTAACCTCACACAATTGGACCGCTTGTCTGGACATCAACTCGCACCGAAATGTCTTCGTCACACACCAGCTACGCTCATTCTCATCCGACTCCTCACCGGACGTACCCAGCAAACGAAGCTTGCCTCAATTAATGGCTTTTCCGAAAATCGTTTGGCCGTCGGTGCTTAAGTCGATGAAAAACTGGATTCTAGTGCAGTTTATTGTCCGGCCATACTTTGATAGCGAGTTTACGTTGCCTGATTTCATAACCGGTGCGAAGCATGCTCTGCAAGTGAGTTCATCTTCCATTTTTATACCTTATATAGCAGATTTATCGAGATATACATTTAACTACGCATTTTAGATTGTTTCCGCTTCGATGGCTGCCGGCGAAACAAACGCTTTGCACGGCCTGGTTTCCGCGGAAGCATTAACTGAACTGAACAAGTCTGTGTCCAGCATGTCGTTGGCACAACGCAGCGAAATGGTCATTGACAAACAGGATATTTATCTGACGTTTCCGTATCAGGTAAACAGCGACACTGATTTAAGAATACCAAAATAAAAAATCTATATATTATCGTTTCGTAGGTAGGCATCATATTCGATGAGACCAACGAGGAGATCCAAAAGCGTTGGGTCGAGATCACCATGGTATTTCATGTGCTGCGCGGCCTCAACGAAATGCAGAAACAGGGTATCATGCCACCACTAAACATTGGGTTAGTATCAAAAATCCTAAAAGTATTGCTCTAGCATTGCGTTATTCGTTTTCTGCAGAATGATGCCCGAATATCGGGACAAGATCTCGATCTGTAACTATCGCTTCATCAAGGAATTCACGCAAGGTGCTGAATCGGACTGGACGATTAATGTAATCAATCACTTCAAGCCGGCCGACTATGTGGACGAGGGATTATAAACAAGGCACATGGATTAGGCGCCGAACAGCTTATCATTTTTAATAATGTTTTTTCATTGTTGTTGCAAAAGTTTGTACATATTATAACATAATAATCGAAAGACACAGGATACATGAATTAAATATATAATTTTAGAATCGGTTGTTGTTTGTTATTGGTTCACCATAAAAAGTGATTACGGCAGAGCAAAGGGACACGCAGATAAGACACACACAAAAGTTAAGTATTTAAAAACAACAAATCTCTGTATTTACTGGTAATATTATTTAAATATATATATATAATTTTGTTTTTTTTATGTATACACCTACTTAATATATAGTTCTCTCTACAAATTAATCGTTTAAGTGTATGTGTACACGAGAGTGGGCATGGACAATGCCCGTACCAACTTATCATTCCTCACTTTGAAAAACATTACATTTTTGTATTATATTTTCTGTACACTAATCTCTAGAATTTCTCATTCTTCTTTTCGAATATGTTTTTGTTTCATATTTATATTCATTCTTATATAATGTTAGAATTTTCAACTTGCAGTCTAGTTATAATTTTGCTTCTTCTGATATTTTTCCTAGCATTCCTATCTATCTGGCGTGCGCTTGCACAATCTGTCTATCTCATCACACTGTCCAAAAAAAACGAGGAGGAAAACCACGCGCAATTATCTAAATAAGTATCCGAGTCGAGTAAAAATAGCGAGCGTCTCTCTTATATAATATAACAACAGTATATTGCGATTTGCATGTGTGTGTGTGTGTGTGTGTTTTTTAGAATTTTATAAGATGGATTGCAATTGGGTTGTTGTTGTTGTTGTATGGTTTAGTTTTGGCGTTACCTCGAAAGCGGATGGAATATTAAATGGCTCGATATTTATATTCTGATGACGATACGTTTAATGATTGTTATTTTCTCTCGTTAATTCTAGTAAATATTTATATTTATTTATTGTAAACGTGTAAACGTTTAATGTTTGTGTGTGTGTGTGGATTGATCGACATCAATTTAATGAACATATACAGAATTGCTCTTCCGCTACTCGATTCTAAGAAGAACACAGAATGTAATTCAAAAACACAGATAATATAATTTTTCAAGCGGTTCCATCTAGATTCTAGACACGATAAAATCTATAAATTTGTCAGTGTATATAAATCAATCGCTCTTCGGGCTGAATCAATTGTCAGTCACAATATAGCGACCGTGCCCGACATTTACGTCTCACCGCCGCTTTATTTGTTAACAGTTCTGCTAAGCCACATATATAGATATATTTATATTATTACATGAATAACACAAAAAAAGAAACAAAAAATAAAAAAATATAAAAAAGAACTTAAATATAATTTTATACATTTATCAACATCAGCAAAGATAGTCGTCTGCCGTGTCACTATGTTTCGTATAATTAGACAATTCAAATGTTTGCTATAGAGTCTTTTATGCTGAATTATTTAGGATCACAATAATTATCATGTTGAGCACACTTCAAATAACTCGTACTCTCTAGAAACTCTAGAGATGTCTAGAAATACATATACATATTTTATTATAGTTTAAACAATATTCTATATATGTATAAGTATATATCCTAGACCCATATCCTAGGCTTGTATGAATGAGCCTATGACATCCGAACCTCATCACTTATGCGCTTGCAGTAGATTCTCGCTGCTCGCACTCAGATTTGGCAACGATTTGAATAGATTTCGATTTTCGGCAAACTGGGAAACCGCATCGGTGCCATCGCACATATTGCTCAGCGAGAGACGAGCCTTCAGCACGGTATTGCCACCGTGTTCCGAGATGCGACGCACGTCCATCTCGAGCATTTCTCGAATGTTCAGTTCGAGCGGATCAAATGTACTACTCGAGTCCGGATTAAAGATTATCTCAGTGTTGTGATGCACTGGTGAGGCCGGAGCCACAGTGGCGCCAAGAACATTGTACACATTGAATATAGGCACAGCTGATGAGGCACAGGCGGACGCCTTACTGTGTTGCGTGTCAGCGGAGCCATCTGGTGTACTGCTGCTGGGGTATATCGTGGAATGGCGATGGTACATTTTCGGGTAGTCCGAGTCGTTTAGGATGTCGCTGTTCTCAAGGAAGACCGCTGAACTGGGATAATTTGAAGTGGACGCCGTCGAGGCGGCGGCAGCGTTCACTTTGAATAGATTTAGATCGTTTGTTTTAACGGTGTTTGTGGTGAGATCGTGTCGTGAATCGGCGCTGGTCGAGCGACTCGAAATACGAGCCGAACACTCGTTGACGTTGTGTACGGAATCATGGAACGGCATTGGTGTCATGCTGCCCGAACCTTGTGGACACGGCTTAAACGAGGACTGGCTTGTGTCGTCCAGGGTCCAGTCACGCTCGTAGTGCAGTGGATTGTTCTCGATGTTAGCAACGATTTGATTGTGCGCTGCGGCACGTCCTTGGTTCGAGGCGTTAGCATTGGAACCAGCATTGTTGGAGAGAGACGTACGAGGAATATGTTGTCGTGTAACCAGCACCGGGGATGGCGGCAGGATGGGATGCATTTTCTCCGGAGCATTTTGAATCAACAAAATTCTGAAAATAAAGTTTTTGTTTTATAAAATATTCCGTTAAATTATATTGGTAGAAAAATGAATACCTGTTGCGTGCACGCCATCTGTGGCACAGGTGCAGATACTGACGACACTGGATGTACATGAAAACAACGCCTCCGGTGAGTCCGACAGTGACTACTACCAGTTTTGTCCAAAATGGCCAGCCTACGGAAAGAGAAATTAATATCAGTTTTTTTTTCAATTCTCGATAACATTTTTTTTAGATAAGGTAAACGGAGATATCTGTATGGCTGACTTAAAAAAAAGCCAAGTTGTATCGGAAATGTATCGGAACAATCAATTTGATTTTAACGCTTAATCCAAAATAAGGACTCACAAAAGTTGTCGCCGCTGACACCAATTGCTCATAACTGCTTCTAAAAAAAGGTCTTAACAAACTATTGAATTAAAGTTCGTATAGAAAATCTGTAATCTGTGATGGAAAAACTAGCCGACAGTAACTTTTTTTCCATTCATTTTTGCGATTAATTCCAAAAAATAGTTCAGACACGAAAGCTGTTACACACCGCTGTCACCAATTTGATTGTGGATGTTAATTTTAGGTGGTATTTCTAGGTAAAGGGCTATGTACGAAATACTGAAAATACAAATTCCGGAAATGACAAAATCCCGGAAATAACCAAAACCCGAAAAGCAAAATCCCGGAATCAAAATCCCAGAAATGATAAAAAATTAAGGTAATGTAAAATTGTTTTGTAAATAGATTAAAAAGCACTTAATGAACAAAATGTAAAGAAATATAAAGACAAGAGTTTATTTAAAAAAATAAAAAATGCAATGAATTATAAATAATTAAATTGTGTTCATTTAAAAAAAGAAAAATGAGAAGAAATAATAAGAGAGGGATTTTTTCTTTCCAAGATTTTAATTTTTCGGTAAATAGGTATCAAAGCTTCACCACTCCGATCGGACCGACCATAGAATTAAATGAAAGAAAAAAATGAATAATTTGCCGGAGTCCCACTGGACTTTAAAGTTTGTATGGATAACACTATTCACTATAACAATATTTATGTTGGTGTTGTAATTACGGAGAAAATGGTGTAAAAAGGTAAATAGACAACAAAAAAACAAGCAAACTTTAAAGGACTCTAACCTGGGCTACTAAATTTGAGCAACTTTTCTGTAAATGCACTTTAAGGGCGGTTTTCTTCATTTGGTAGACGATGCCAAAAAAAAAACAAGGGAATACTCTATGCTTGTAAGATTTTGTTTCCTCGCACGGAGACAACAAACCGGTCTTGCTGCCAATGACGTATTTGACATTTTTCATATGTTCCACAGCTAATTCAAATGGGTTTGGTCGATTTCTAAATATTTTTTACTGAATAGGTATCAATAAATAATTAGAAAATCATATCTCAACTTTTATTGGACTAGAAATTTATTTAAGAAAAAACTTTTTTTTCCTCTAGGCTCTAAAATTATCTAAATGGCTTCTAAAACTTTTAAATTATTTGTACTAATAGTCACCAATAAATAGTTACAAATGCCAACCTCAACTATTTGTTTAGACAAAAAGTTATTTTACAGGATGGGCGGATTTATCTTTAAATATGCTCCACAGGTATACCCAAAAGGCTTCTTAGGACTTCAAAAAAAAATTCTGAACAATTATTGAAAAAATATTAGAAATGCTAACCTAAACTTTTTTTGTTTGATCATAAAGTTATTTTGCAAAATAAATGCCCAATAAATATAATGTAAAACCGTACAAAAACTCTAAAAAAAACTATACCATATAAACCGTCTGATTTCTCCGTCTAACGACAAACTAAGAAATGTCATGACGGGTTTTTCTCCATTGCTGTTTATTCGAATGTCAATCACACAATCACAGACATGTATATTATGTCTATCCGTCAGTCTGATCGTAGCTTCACATTTGCGCCCGACTTTTCATTGAACTCTTCAGCAATCAGTTCCCACGTTTCATTCCTAACCATTTTGGTGTTTAAATTTAAATAACAAACACCGAAAATTAAAATTATAAACTGTGATATTTTAAATTGTAACTATTATACACTTGTTAAAATCTTGCCCAATTATAGCAAATTGCTGCAGTGGCTTAATAAAAAAACAAAAATAAAAAAATATCGAGTAACATAATCGCCAGGAGTCCGGCTCAGATGCGCAAACGTTCACAAGCGCGAACGTTCAAATGAGCAAACAAATGAAATGTAAAGGGATTAAAAGGTCAAATCAACACAGTAAGTAGATCAAATGCTCGAACGCTCATATGCGCGAACGTTACCATTAGTACTGGCGCATAAAAAACTCAATATATTTTTAAAACATTACCTATTCTTATGCGCCAGTCGTGCATTTGACGTTTGCGGTTTGGAACGTTCGCGCATTTGAGCTGTCTCTTATCAAATAAATGTTCGATCATATGACCCAAAATGTAGCTAAATTTTTGTTTAATTTTATCTGAGCTGTTCCATTGACAGCTCAATCAATTACTTGGTAAACAAGAGAGAAGTTCAAAGAATATACATATTTAAATTTTCCATATATTTTTTTTCTATGTTCTTTGCAAACGAATATATTTATTAAGTTTAAGCTTGATCAGATAAGTGGAAGTGGGTTAAAAGGTGACGAAAAACCTTTCGATGGTCAGAGCGGTTCCAAACTGTGGGCCGCGAAAGTTTTGAGGTGGACCGCCAAATTCCGGAAAAAAACTATTTCTCTATTGATAACCAGATAAAATTATAAAATCTGAAAAACATTTTTTTGTATTATTACTTTCGTTTCCAAACTGTAAATTCATTTGAAAACGGGTCATAATGTTTCCATGTAAAAAGATTTGTAAAATAAATAGAAAAGGCAAATTAAAATAATTAATTATTATATGCCATATGTTATTTTAGAATTTTGGCCACCCATTATTAGGGAAGGGTCGACTCCAGTTGAATGGCATATCATTTTTGGCTATTCAAACATTAGTTTGTGATCGGCTGACTCATACGAAATTTAACATTTTGGCTATGGGGTCCACGGTTAAAAATCTAATACGTTAGGGCTTTAAATTTTGTTGGAAAGAAAAATCGAATTTTCTTCTTATCCCCTCACTCTATATAGTGAAATAAAACAATAAAAAGGCGAATAAATGAAAAAAAAAACAAAGTATAAGTTACTTTTTTTAAATATGAACAAAAAAACGTATTTGCTTTTTTAGTTGAATAGTTTTTTTATATATATTTTTTTTTAAATTCTCTATATTAGTTTCGCATGTCTGTGATCTTGCTTGCTTGGATTCTTATGCGGCCAAATTAACCGACTTCTTGTCATCGAGTTGAAACTTGGCCCATTGACTTTTTGCCGATGACAATGCATTCTATTAAATTTCCCCCTACCTCTCATTAGTGGGTGACCAAATATGGTCATAACCCTTAATTGGTCAAAAGGGGTTAAAATTTAAGACACTACGATCGTCTGTCGAAAGCCTGTTCTCCTGCAATTTTTCGCAAGTTAGTATGAAAGCTTTCAAAAAAGCAGTCTATCGCTTAACGTTTGCCTGTCCTGTCAGCGAGCTCAATCTGGCTTTTGGAGTTAATAAGAATGACTCCAGTGGCTGTAACAAATATGAAGAAAAAGACCGAGCGATGTGTTGAAGGCAACAAAACACAATATTTTTTTTCTATAATAAATATATTTCAAATAAAATTTAAAATGAAGAAATTGGTTTGTTATTATTATAATTGTTATTGTGGTTGTTGTGACTGTTGCCGTTTTTGGAACCAAATCGTTCGTTGTGATGCGCTGATATTTGGCAGCCGTATCGCTCGTGCTTCAATATTACCATTTGACAGTCATCAAATAACAAATAACAAATAACAATATTTATTAAAAAAAGTATAATCGGTAAGTTGAAAACTTTCATTATTGCTGTCGAATTGCAGTTTTTAAAGACAATTTCCCAGATTATTTAAAAGAGCAAGTTGATAGCTAGCAGTTGGTTGAAAACATCTATTTCTGGTCAACTTATAGTGAAGAAAAACGATTTTCAACTTGCTGTTCAACTTGGCAAGTTTGTCTCAACCGGCGGTTAGTTTCAATTTGTTATAGTGAAGAAAACGGACCTAAATCGATTTGTCAAGAAAACAATATTGTATCACAACGCCTGCTTGTTAAAATACGGTTTTATATTTAAGATAACCGGTATGTAACACTAGTCTTAGAATATTTCTAAAAAATATTTGCAAATATAAAAAAAAATGTTAAATTTATAGTAGTTTGGAGACATTTTATAATTATTTCCAAGCAATTGGCAATAACTCATAAGAATGATACATAAATGTCAAATGTTTGCGTTGCTGGGCAACATTTTTTTTACATGATTGCATGTGTTTTTATATGTCGTTTTTTTTGAGATAGGTTCGAGTGTACATAGAATGTATCTTGATAATAAATCATTGACGATCCGCGCATATTATGAAAACAGTTTTGGAATACTAGAAATACAAGGAAGAAAATATGGATGCCCTCTAATCCCGTTCATTTGTTATTAGCATTATAAAGACTATTCTTAAAAATTGATACGTATTCCGCCATTGTTAGAAAATAGTTTAAAAAAATCTTGTATAAATTTTTTTCAATTTTAATTTCCTAAATGCCTACATTTTTTCTTCAGACACCGACAAGATTGAAAGTGATGAATTATTTAGATTTTCATTACGGATACCTCACTAGGGAATGTGGGGTAGTATGTAGGTGTATATAGGTGGTAATTAGCGGATGCCAGTGCAGTCACTTTTCCGTTGGTATCGTGGAAAACCGTTGCGAAAAAGCGGAGAAAATTCAGATAACTGAGTTTTGCAGAGGTCAGCGGTACAGCCCCTCGGTGGATGGGTGTCGAAATTAATTTTTCGTTTAGTAAGCTCTAAACTCGTACACAAAAATCATAATTAAAAAAATTCTAATGTTGCATGCTAAAATGTTACAATGCTAGATGCTAGACGATGGACGACGGGACGAACAATGCAATTATTTAAAAAAATGATATACTGGCTACATGTTTTTAAATTAAAATTTAAGCTGATTTCAGACCGTCTAAAGATACTGTTTTTAATAGTATTTTAATAGCTTTTTTCTTATTTTAACACATTTAAGTGAGATAAATTTAATTTAAAAAAGCATTACATTATATTTTATTTTTAAAGAAAATTGAATCTTGTACAAAATCTACATAAATATTATTTGATATATTTAATAAGTTTTCTTTTATCCGTATATTAATAAAATCATTTTTTCTAGGCTTTTAGATCTCCAAAATCATATGGAAAGAATAATTGTATCTAATATTTTTTACTCATAATTTTCCACCTAATTACGACAAAACTGAATTATACGGAATCTTACGATTTAGGTATTTATAATTTCTAATCACCAAATTTTTGTCTTAATTATTCTATAATATTAAATTTTATTTATTGTTATATTTCAATATAATAAAAGCTGCCCAATAAGTCCGCCTATTTTGATCTTAGCGCGAGTCAATCGTACAGCATTGTTGTTTGACAGATGACAGCTGGTTTAGTCGTGGAGAAAGAAAAGGACGCCACAACACTTGTTAAAATTCGTTTCCGAAATGGTGAGATTTTATGAGATTTTTCAAATATATTGTCTTCTCTGATTAGGTGCATTTCGATCTTAATGACTATGTCAAATAACATAATTGTCGCATTTGGAATTTTGAGAACCCAAGAGTGATCTTTCACCGTTCCATGCATCCACAACGAGGCAATCCGGTGCACTTTAAGCTTGCGGAGTGATTTAAAAGAACTCGAAATAACTTGAATTAAAAAATATATCCATTATTCCAACATAATACATTATTGATAGTATTGTTTATTTTAAAATATTTATACTTTTTAAATACCTTTCCTTAATTTTTTTGATTAAAATAAAAAAAACTTTGTAGACAAAAAAACATGTTTGTAAACAACAAATTAACAAAAACAAATTATTAAAAATATTTTAGAATTATGATAGTTGTTCATAATACTAACAAATCCTAAACAATTAGAACAAAAAATGTATAAAAAATATTGAAATATTACGGGTTTTATCCAGATTGAATTAAATAAGGTAATTATTCTCAAATTTCATAATTTTATTTATGTTTTAAATACATCTTTTCATTTTTTGTGATATGCAATCATAAATACATAATTAAATGTATTTAAATTCAGCGACGCGACGCGACGCAATCCTCGTTAATTTTTTTTTTTTCAAAAATAATTGTGCACACTGAAATAACATCCCTTGTCTGTGTTTATATATTTTCTGTATATACAAAGTACAACAATATTCGTATATTTGGAAAACTCACTGTGAGCGGAGAGAGCGTAATTTTCCTCTCAGCAATGCAACAGAGACATGAGCAACACCACACACGCTCAATCTCGCTCAAACAAAGCAATTTTCCAGCCTGCCCTCCTCTTCGAAAGCGACTGCGACCGTTTGCCGACTGCCGGAGCCGACAAAACCTGCCAGTACCGCGTGGATATCAGTCATGAACGGACGAATCAGTAGAAGCTTCCAGAGCTCGACATCTCGAATTCGGATTCGAAGTTTGAATATAATTCTATCTCAGCGAAATTATTATGAAGTGTGAATAAATTGTGTAAAAACAAAAGAAAACCAAATAAAGTGATATTCTGTGTGTTTGTATTTGTTTATGTGTGTGTTTGTGGTAAATTGTTTTTGTTTGTGCATAATTTGTGTATGTATACAATACAATACACACTTATAAATAATTGTGAACTTGGCGGAAATATGGATACTTGAGCATCAACCGCTGAATGCACTATGGCTATTTTGCATTCATGCTGCTGGTGGCGATCGTTGCGGAAAGGAGCTTTTGCTAGTGTGCTGTACACATTTGTAAGCTTTTAATTATTTCCGTACAATGTGTAAATGATAATAATGATAAACACACGCTCTTTTGTACAGAAAGTATTGTATGCAACATTTTAATTACATTATGTTTAAATATTTGCATTATTTACATTTAAATTATATACGGTCGTGCGCGGACATTATGCGTTTTTGAGCTTTGTGGGTATTCAGAGAGAATTTCCGTAATTCATTTACATGTTTACTGTTTAGTTACTTGCTCTCAAAGTGAATATTTATAATTTCAAACATTTTGCGAAATAATTATAAAATTCTGGGAAACGCGTCTTTGTGGATGGATTTGTTTTTGTAATTGGTAAACTAATTTTATATTATTAAATATTATAGTTTTATGTAATCTGTGTAATTGTAGTGATTGCTAATTAATTTTGATGATATGATATTTTATTAAATTTCATATGTATTTTAAGATAAATTAAAATATTTATTTAGATGATATTTAAATAATCATCATTAATATATTGTTATAGAGTAAAAGATCAAAAATATTGTCAAAATATTAGGTAAGCAATAAGTTTAATATAATTACCTGGAAATTAAATTAAATGTTAAAGAAATCAAGAAATCTTTCCTTGTTTGGCGGTATCCTCAAAATCAGCAAAACAATGCTAGATCAATCTAATGTTTTTTAGTTAATTTGTGTTTTTAATGGGGCATTAACATATTATTTTGTATAATGGGAAAATGTATCGTAATATTCTAAATACAATAGTATTGAATTACACTTACTAGTTTGCGGCAAAGGCGGCAAATAATCGTGTCTTCTTTGAGTTTTTTATTTTCTTATCAAAAATAATAATTTAGATTAAAAATTCAATAACAAAAATATTTGTAATCGGAATTGGATGATAGTAAAAAATAATTTTGTTTACCCAAATAAAAACAAATATTTAAAAAAAATCAAGGAAATATATAATAGGACAAATGAGTTGGATTGCGGGTTTAAGGAGCTTTTATAAACTAAAAATTAAATAGGCCTGGGTATGCAAAAGATGGGAAAAAAAAATAAAAATTAGCGTATTTTTTTTTTAAATTCGCGCATTGAGCTTGAAGTTTTGACAATTAGCTTTTTTAAATTGATTAAGTGTCAAACTAAGATAAATTGTCAACTGATGGTTACATCTAAAAATATGTTTGCAGAGATTATAGGAAAAATTGTTTTAAAAAAACCTTCATACATGTTTTTTTTAAAATGTATATTTAAAAATCTGCGCTGATAAATATTTTGTTGTGTTTTTATTTTTTTTTATATATTATTTTTCAATTATACAAATTAATATAACTGTTTGTACTATATGAAAATAATGTTTTCCGAAAAAAATGTTTAATGAATTTAACAAAAATGTTTCCATACATGTTTTTTTTTAAAATGCACATTTAAGAATCTACACTTTCAAAATAAAATGATTACATATTTTCTTCCTAATATTTACAAAGATTATATTATTTTATTTTTTTGACACAGCGTAATGTTTTTTGTTTTGAATTTGGTCCATGTTTCTCGAGACTTTTGTTTATTTCGAACAACTTCATTGCGGTTCTCATCTCCACAAAACATGCTATACGCTTCTGTTACGGTTTTTATTGCCATTTCAACCGCCTGTGATTTTCATGGAAGACCTTTAATGAGATCCCCAAGTATTGTCCCTGGTTATGAGACAATTTTTTGTTATTGCTGAATGAACATGGAAATAGGTCATAATAGTCTACTGCATCAAAATTTAGTATAGCGACATTAAACTTGCGAGTTATGCGTTGAAAAGCCAGTTAGCGCACGGAGATACAAGAGTAAAACATCATTCCGAGTAAGATGTTTTCATAGTGCCTGAAATATCAAATATTCTGTATTACAGGATCTATTACCGATTTTATGGAATCAGGGAGAAAATCTTCACAGATAATTGGATCGAATGGAAGAATCGTCAATTTCTCGCCTTACCAATTGGGTCAGTAAAACTACTCGGACCAATTGTATCACCGTCTAGGCGGATGACGAAGAGGAAGTTAATTTGCACGCAATTGCTGACGAGCAGAGTTTTGAGCCAAGAAATCTGTGCCAAACATATTAAATCACAAGCATTAGGCACATATGTTACTAGCGCCAATTGCAATTTTCAGATGATGAATTTTGAGCCAACTATATGACAAAGCAATTTTACTGTCGCCATATCTTTATGAAAGAGCGGTAATGTCAGACAAATACATTTCTTTTAAAAGTTAAATGATATTCTTGTTTTTTGCTAGTCTTTTGCTTGTTTTTTGCTAGTATTTTGCTTGTTTTTTGC
>JAAAKO020091483.1:0-22249 GCA_010015015.2 Bolitophila cinerea
CAAATTTTATTGGCGGCTTGAGATGCATTTTTGCCTTTGTCGTAGTAGTACTGTAAAATATGCCAGATTTTCTCTTTATTTTGCTCCATGTTTGCGACGTTATAACTCACGAACGACTGAAGCAAACAACAAAAGACCTTTCCAACAACATATAGCATGACCCGATGAATACAACTCGAACTACGCGCTTGCAATGACACCTAGTGAAAATACCGCAGGACTTTTTTGACAACCTTATATTATTTATTTAAAAACTCTTTTTAAATATAGAATGCATGTAATTTTCTCGTTCTGGGAACACTGAACTTGAATGAGACACATCGTATATAAATCTTTAAATTTATTTTATCTGTTGTCCAAATTGTTCATCGAGTTGTTCAACTCATTAGATGTAAGAGCAGTCGTCAATGCGACTCTCAATCGTGTTCAATTATTTTGTGTCAACTGGTGCAACTTGCTCAACTAGGTGTAAGAGCTTCGTCCATAGTTGAGCAACTCGCTCAACTAGGTGTAAAAGCTTCTTTCAGAGTTGAGCAACTTGATTATAACTATAGGTGTAAGAGGCAAGCAACGAGTTTATCAACATTTTCGAAATTTCGTGTTGCTCAACGTGTGCAACGTATGGTATACTGGATTTGTTGCTCTTGTGTAAGAGGTACGATTTGTTGTACAACTTCAACAAAATTGGACATTTGTTCAACTAATGTAAGACCTGCATAAGTCTTCGGTCTAGACAAAAAAAAACAATATTTGTCCGCAAAAAACGATTTTATTTATCAACATAGTTTCTTTCTAGGCTGATACAATTAGTCCAGCGACGTTCTAACTTTTTGATGCCTGTCTTTGAATTCAAAATAGGCTTTAGTTTCGGCAATCACACCTCATTCGATCCAAATCTCTTTCCCTTGAGCATCATTTTGAGATCTACAAAAAACCAGTAGTCGCTGGGGGCCAGATCTGGAGAATACGCCGGTTGGGGCAGCAATTCGAACACCAACTCGTTCAGTTTTACCATCGTTGCCATCGACTTGTGACACGGAGCGTTGTATTGGTGAAAGAGCACTTTTTTCTTGGCCATATGCGATTTCAATCTTCAAACGGCTTAACAAGTATTCACTACGGATTGTTTTTCTCTTTTTAAGGTAGTCAATGAATACTATTCCTCGGGCATCCCATAATACCAAGGCCATTCAATACCTTGACAGCCGACTTTTGTGCTTTTTTCAGCTGATTACCGACTTGGCGATTCTTAGAGTGAAATGGTGGATCCAGGTTTCATCCATTATCACTTAACAACGCAGAAATTATTATTATTAATAATAATAATAATGAAATAATACATTTCGTGCACTGATTTCTCATGCCAATAGTGGACATACTTTACCTTTTGATATCTTTAGAATGTCAGCTATCTCCTGCAATTTTAGTTTTTCGTTCAAACAAAATCATCAATATAAGATTTTTGGATTTTTTGAAATTATTGTAGTATTCATAAATAATTTTCCAATAATTCGTTTTAGAGCTTAGACGATTTAAGCAGCTGTCTGCTATAATTTCAAGCCTGATGTCGACAGTCGGTTTTGCCGGAAGCCAAAATTATTTTGGTATAAGCCAGCCATATCTGCCAGCAGCTAGGCTCTTGTTGTAGATTTCGTAAGATCATCATTGAAATAGAAAATTGCTGACATTTAATGTAGAGAGGATCTTTTGATGGATTAGACATTATCGGAACAACTTTTAGGTAATATTTAAAAATACGGCACTTCAAATTCACAACCGGTTTTGGTATTATCCTCGCTTCTGCAAAGTTTTTTGAATGGTCGGTTTTTTTATAAATGTATTGCATCAGAATTAAGATCGAGCTTTTAAGTAACTTGGTAACTTTACTAGTATTTCTGTGGATTTTGGAGTTAGGGAAGGCATGTTAAATTATATTTCTGGGACACACATTTTTCATATTTATGTCTTTGAACATAAAATCTATAGCGTGTGAGACATTGACCTATGGACAATTCGGCCAATTAATTTATAAAGTTTTTTTGTACACAACCACTTTTGATTTTGGCCTCCTGTATAAAGCTCTGTATGATTTTTATTTCCAGTAATCTGATTTATAGACTAGTTTTGTTGTACTGATCTAACTTGGGCATTCTTGGCAACAATAAAATAATCCATATGAATCATATGGCTAATAAGAGAATATGCAGCCTTTGAACATTGTTCAAATAATATTATACCCTATGGGGAACCTGGTTTTCTGATTTATGACGTAACTAACAAGTCCATTTCGACATAGCTACCTGCATTATAGTTTATTTTTTTTAAAAATGATTATTTTTCTTTAGGAGGAACATATAATAATCAAAAATCTTACCTTGCTATATAGGGAATATCTCCATATGAACCTGGTTTCAATTGATACTTTTTGTAATCAATCTTTCTTTTTTTTGACAGAAGTTCTTAAGAATACTTTCACCTTATAAACTTGTTAAGGCGGTGGGTCGTGGGTATCATCGTTTTAAGGTTGAATATCCCAATAAAATTTAAAATAAATAATGGATAATGATACTTGAATGGAGGACTCAGGAGTTATTTCAATTTACTCTTGCATGCGGCGCGGCGGTCGTTGAATCCTCAGGAAGGGGAATTCGTCTGATTGGAAATTATTATAAATATACAAACGTTAAGAGCATCATATATACTTTTTTGCTCCATTTATCCAGTCCATCTCCATTCCATAGCATTAAATTTAACTAACTAATATATATATAATATATAATCTTCTATATTTTACGGGATTTCATGATTACTTTCAGTAATAATTTCCGTACAAAATACCAGACTTTACATACATACATATTAGTATTATTAAATATGTATATGTGAAACTATATGAAACGCACACACTTGTTCAACTCAAAAGCTTACAGAGTTTCAATGTAATAAATAAACATATACTATATATACATATATATAAACGTATTATAAATTATAATCGATTAGACTGACCGGCTTTCGCTAAAGTGTGCTTTTTACAGCGTCTGGCTATGCTCCAACCAAATTGTTCGGACTATATAAACACTCCGGCCCAATTAATCTCTAATCTGTTTTTTAGCAGTGTATAATTAATTCTTGTATAATATTGACATTGAATTAAAAATGTGATAATAATGAATTTCTATAATTAAACGCTTTGATTTAACATGAAAAGCGTTTTAAATTATGTTCAGACTTTTTCTTTATTTTGTAAATGCACAATTCAACATATTTTTAGATAAAAAGTGAAAAGTCCGATTTTCAGACTCACGTGTTTTATTCATAAAAAAGTTGGGTTAGTGGCTATTTTAGTATGCAAAATTAGATTAAAAGAACCCCTAGTGTGCACATTACATAATATGCCGTTTTATTTATTTTAATATAATACAATATTTTGTTCTTGAAATAACGTAACATTTATGAAAGGTATGTATTATATAGTCACGATGAACATTGACTAAATCGCGTGATTAAATGACATAACAATTCTAACTTTAGTTAGTCCCTTCTATTTTAATGCGTCATTTTATTTTCTTATGTAATCATAAAAATTATGTAAATGTTTTCAAAAAAAAAACATAATAAATAATATTATATAACTTTTATTATTTTCAGAGTGTATGTGGGGGTGACGTCGAAATGGGCCTGGGGCTCAAACCGCAACTCGCAGAATTTCTTCTGTTCGGCAGGTTGCAGCCCCGAATCTCAGTCTTCGAGAAATCGAAGAGCAGCAGCTCAATTGGATGTCAATCAATTCCCACAAATGGAGTACCGTAAGTGATATGGCTTCTAATAATAATTATCGAAATAAATCAACTCACGCCGAGTTCCGGTATTTTGTTTCCCCAAATATAGCATCATTTTCTTCCCGAAAACAAATAATGGAATTCGGCTAAAGATATAAACACTTAACCTCGAGCCCCAGAAGACGCTATAACGTCTTCCTGGTGGCCAGTATGGAGCTTCCTGGCAATTTTCCGCCAGACAGAGACAGTTTCTCTTGTCCACAACCATCTAATTTAACCACATCATCGGCACCATACAGTGCGTCTACCTCTTCCGTTGGAACTTCGAGCAGTGCTCAGCATCCCTTCGAGCGGCTGTCGCGACCGTCTTCTTTCGATAAGGTATATAACAGTTTATAAAAAGATTAAAATCATTCAATGTTTTATAATGGCTTCTGTGCTGTTATACAGATGGAGTACCTGGTTCGAGAAATGCAGGATGCAGAATCCGGAGTTCCGGTGCGAAGTCAAAAGCTTTTTCTCACTTCAATTCCTTCTGCTTTCATGGGTAAATACAACTCCACTGAAAGACTAATTTAATAAACTACCATTTATTCTTAAAGGGTACGATTTAATTGAATGGATGATGGAACGTCTTACCATCGAAGAGTCCGAAGCACTCAGTATAGCAAATCAACTCTGTCTGCATGGCTACTTCTTTCCGGTGAGCGATACCAAGACTCTGATCGTCAAGGATGACTCTTCTTTGTACCGCTTTCAAACGCCGTACTACTGGCCGTGGCAACACAAGGCACCGGACAACGTTGAGTACGCCATCTATCTGGCCAAGCGATCGCTGCGAAACAAACAACGGCACGGCCTCGAGGAGTACGAGAGCGAGGCATTGACGAGTCTGCACAAAAATCTCAAGGCAAAATGGGACGTTATCACCATGCAAGCAGAGGAACAGGTCAAGCTGTCCAAGGATCGAAAGAAAGGCGATAAAATCGTCTGTGATTCACAGGTGAGATTCGATTGAATTTAGTTTTGGAACTTGTAACAATATATAATCCATTAGGAACGAGCTTACTGGCGAGTCCATCGTCCACCACCGGGCCTGTTCACACCACTCGAACCGTGTCCAGTGCCATCAAGAGACCGTCAGGGAAAACCACGCCGACGCACCGCCGAGGACTGGCAGCGTGAGGTGGACTACCTGAAGGTGTCCACCAGTCGGACTAGAATGAAAATGTCGCAAGCCTGCGAATGTTTGGTGCAGTATTGCGAGACATTCACGGACTACGATTTCTTTATACAGCCGGTGTTGCCATCGAATCCGTGGGTTAGCGAAGACATCTCATTCTGGCAACTGAACAGTGCCATCGTTGATATACCAACCGAGAAGCGTGTCCGGCGATGGGCCATATCCGTTGAGGAGCTTGTCTCGGATCCGACTGGACTGCAAGAATTCACAGCCTACCTGAAAAAGGAGTACTCGCACGAAAACATTCGCTTTTGGATTGCGGTGAACGACCTGCGCAGGTCGGCACACTCGGCGATTCCGAAGAAGGTCAAGAAGATTTATGCGTAAGTGTTATTTTGAATTTGGAAATACTTCCAAATATTACATATAATTCAAAATAATACGTGAATTACGTAATATTTCGTGATATTATATTATATTATATTACGTAAACTTACAGCATATTACATATGGAGTTTTCGTTACGAAATATTACATATATTCTTAAAATTTGTACACAAGATTACGAGAGTGAACTTGCCTCGCTTAGAAGATCGCCCAACATCCATAAAATCCATATTTCGAGTTAGAGAAAATGACCTCCTTGGTGGTGGGGAGGTGGTTAATGTTTAGTATCTCAATGCGTATCTCTTTCTAAAGTGCGAACACATATAAAACTCTTGCCAAACCGGGCGCTTCATAAAACTCTCCTGCATTAGTTAGATTGCCTGACTATTAAGTGGCTCTACCAACGAGCTACAGGTGGTTAAGTAGAGAGAAAAAAAACCGTTTATTCTACTTTGCAATTTAGAAAAAAACACAATAATGCAATACTAATGAGGTTACTAAACGTAGATCTGGGTTGAGGAGTTCGGATCCAAAGAGCTTCTCAACTCAATGTATTGACTTTCTCCAGATTTCATGAAAACATAAAAAATACTAAAAGTCGTTACTTTTAATTAATACTAATTTTAAAACCGGTTTTTTGCCCTTATCTTCCACAACGATTGTCTGCATTTCGATCTAAGCTGATTTTCATAATCTTTATTTGATATGGCGCAACCCGAACAACATTGATTTGGATCATACTGGATGCTAATTCTATTTTATATTCTATAGTAGGATATCGGATTTTCAGAATTCTAAAATAACTATATAGATTCTATTTATAGTTTATATACGAATATAAATCTTACTTCAGATTCATCTGAGAAATCAAGATTTAGTTTGAATTTAGCTCGAAAACAACTACTATCGAGATAAATTCGAGAGATCAAGGAAAAAATCATCGAACAAAATTATTAACTCGCAAATAGTTCTATTTTTAATAAATTACATTTCAGTAAAACTTACTCGAAAATACTTTTGCTAATTTTAAAACACGATATTTCCCCCATTTTTACAACTATTGTCTAAAATTGGATCCCAGCTGATTGACCCTAATTTTTATTTGATACAGCAACCCAATAACATTAAAACGGATCATACTGAATGCTAAGTCTAAAAAGATTGGATCTCGGATTTTCAGAACTCTATAATAACTATAGATTCCTGATTCAGTCTATAGTTCACATACGAATAGAATAGAATTATTATCGAGATAAATCCGAGAAATCAAGATTTAGTTCGAATTCAGCTCGAAAAGATCTTTTATCGAGATAAATTCGAGGGATCAAAAAAAAAATATCATCGAGCTCGAAAACCGATAAAATGGAGAAATGAATAGTAACCCGAAAATAGCTCGAAAATAGTTTCATATTTAATCGAAAGTCCGATTTAAACGAATTATTATCAAGATAAATCCGAGAATTCAATATTTCGTTCGAATTTAGAGATCAAGAAAAAATATCATCGACCTCAAAAACTGATAAAATTGAAAAATAAATATTAACTCAAAAGTAGCACGGAAACAGTTTCATATTGTTAAAAGCGCTCACCATAAAATTCAGTCCTAAATGTAATAACTAAAAATCGTCAACAAAATAAAATTGCACCGAAATAATAATAATAAAATTGTTCATTTTATGAAAAACTGTAGAGGGCGCTTAACTTTTTGCACTTGCCGCATATTTATTCAAACTTTTTGGGGCAGATTATATTTTCTGACTGCCCTTATGTTTTTGGAGCAGATTTTTGTCGGTATGCATTCTTTCTTTATCGGTTTACATTTTTAGGTGCTTCTTTAAGGTGCTTTTTTGTTTTTATTTGTTTTTAAAGTGCACTTTTTTTCTTCTGAGCTAATTATTTAATTTTTTAAAATATTTTTTACCGTATTGCAAATAGTTTCATGGAATCTTTTGAGAATCGAGCATTTTAAAAATTTATCGGAATACTTTAAAATCGGAATTCAGATTTGTCTGCTTTGTGGGAACAATGCCTTAACCCTTAATTCTAAAAACCAAAATTTTGACTACATTTTAGCCTTTCTCTCGCCCCTAAATCTTATTATTGTTTTTGGGTTTGTGGTTTATCAATCTCCTAAGACTAACATGAAAAAATGCACAAAATGGGATTTGCTCATCAAATAAATAGAATTAAATCTTTGGCTTTTGTGGGCCTAATTTAATACCACTAATTGTTAAATTTCCAAATCACAGCGAGTTCTTGGAGCCGGGCGCACCATGCGAAATAAATATCGACGGAAAAACAATGGAAATTGTGCAGCACAGCCTCAAGAGTCCGTGTCGGTTTACCTTTGACGCAGCCGCGGAACACATTTATGCCCTACTATTGAAAAAAGACTGCTATCCCCGTTTCGTGCGATCCGAACACTACAAATGTCTACTAGCAACTGGAATTCAGCCATCGCATAAAAAGCGCTTCTTCGGATTCGGTGTGCCAAAGAAGAAGAGCTCCACGGCACCGCCCATACAAGCACTTCTAAATCAAGTAATTCGCCACCATCTAAATAAATGGCCAAAGAGAACTGGTCCTATATAGTTTTTGTTTTTCGATAGGGAACAAGTATCGGTCCATCGGCTAGCACTTTAGCACGACGCAGAGGCAGCGATCGAAGTCTATCCGGATCTGCACATGAGCTAGCCGTCTCTGGTGTCAACAAGGATGGCCCTAGCAAAGTACCACACTCACACAGTCAAAGCAACTTGAGCGACATTCCCTACAGGTTGGTTAAGGGTTTGTTGTACACACACTCACACTCACTCACTCACTCACTCACTCACCCAAAATAAAACAAAATCTAGATTATAAATACACAGATTATGTTTCATGATGTTTTATTATTCTTTTCTCGAGATATGCATATTTTATACATTGATCCATTATTATACATATTATTTCTAGTGTTTTTTTTTGTATTTTTCTCAGTGTAGTGATTTACAGGGGTGACATGCCGTCGGCTGGTTTAGCGTTGCCTGTCACCATTGAAGAGCCAAAGACTGTGACGCCAGACGAGCAGGCAGCCGCGAATGACGCTAAGACGTCATTAGAAAACCGATATCCGTAAGAGAAGCTATAATCCAACAAAAACAAACAAATCTAACCTCACACCTTTGATTGTTTACGTTTTTTTGTGCAAGTGTGTGTGTGTGTGTGTGCTATATATGCTGTTTTACTACTCGTATCTACTACTACCTCAATAACTAAAAACTTGTTTGTCGTGTATGACATATTTCATCTATATTTACAAGTGTGTTCGTTTTTTTTATAATTTTTCGGTGATTGTTGATGTTTTATTTATGATTTTTTGTCATTAATTTTAATGTCTCATTAATTTTGTTAAAGATAAAAATAATTATTCAAAAATTTAAATGTGGTTATGTTGTGTTTTGTGTAACATTGTGCTATGCTAGATTCACGAGTTTTTTATGAGTGTTTACACCCTTTAAATATTATATAATAATTAATTCTTATTCGTGTGTAATATTTAGTAACCCAATTCAGTGGTGTTTTCGTAATTAATTTCTTAAATGGTGTATATCTTAAAACTTAGCAATACCAATTATAAATTATCCTAATTTTTTGTTGGTTCTATCTACTAGGTGGGGAAAATGTAACCTCCTTGACCACACAATGCGCTGCAACCGCTCCATAATATCCATAATAGGGATCCTTCATGCTCATTAGAGGCGCGGTTTTTGTGAAGAAATTTGGACACCGATCTGTCAAACAAGTGTAATTATGAGGTTATATGTACATGTTGATACAAAAGTTAACACATACGTATACACAAAAAATGAGGTTAAATAATATTTTTGACATTTGAGTGTCCAAACTTGTAAATTCCACAAATTTCCACTGAAGGCGACTCATTCCTTGAAGAACCCAATTGGGATCCTTCATGATCACTGTTTTTGTTACGGGGTTTGGCCACCCATCTGTTAAAACAAATGTAATTATCAGGTTATGTGAATAATATTTTTGACAGTAGAGTGTCCAAATATGTTAATTCCCCAAATAGCCTCTGAAGTCGCCTCATTTCTTGAAGTACTTCTAAAGTCCATTCATATTTAGGCAAACATGTCAAATCTCTTCGCGATACAGCCATTTGATTTGTTTTGACAGACGATTTTTGTTGACGTGTTTGGCATCATGTTGAGTATGGAAAAAACGATTTTCGCTCTCTCATAAAACATAATTTTTCGGTGCAGAATTATTTAACATCACAAGCACGCAACGTCACAAGCGAGTAGCGTCAAATATTTAACATCAAAAACACGTTGCGTCGAAAGCATTTATCGTCTCTGGATAGTGTATTTTCAAATGGGTCAAATAAAACATTTTACACTGATACAAATCAATTTGTGCTTGTGATGATAGGTTTTTTAAATTTTTGTCTATGTGACGTCATAATTACACTGCTAAAACTCGATTTGATGATACGTGCTTTTGATATAGAACGTGCTTTTGACGGTACGTGATTGTGATGGTACGTGCTTCGTACGCTACGTGCTTGTGATGGTACGTGCTTTAGATCGTACTTGCTTATCACGTTACGTGCTTGTGATGTTACATGATTTTAACGCTACATGTTTTTGACGCTACATATCGCACTAGTTGTTTGGTCATTTTCCTGTCTAAACGCATCGGAAAAAATATAGTGCGATATGTAGCGTCAATAAAATGTAGCGTCAAAATATATTTCTGCTGCTGGGTGCCGGAGTAAAAACATAAACGCGAGCGCAATTCGGAAGCGTGTTTGGCTATGCTGATGCGGTTGGACTTTTACCGTCGATTGGTAACTGTTAGTGCTGTCAAAATTGAAAAATCTGAGGACCGGTTAGCGGTTATTTTTTTAAAATCCGGGTAACCAAAAAGCCGGTCCGCAACGTAAGACTGGTCCGGTTAAAAATACCATTTTCGGTCCTGGACCGGTCCGGGTAAAAATACCGGTCCGATTAAAAAAACGTTTTCGGTCCTGGAACGTTTTCAAAACATTATACAAAGACAGCTTTTGAGATATTTTGAAATGATATTTAAATAATTTATCAAAACACAATCTTTTTGTAAAATAATAAAATTTGACTTTAATTCAAATAATAAGTTTTTTTATTTTGAAGAAATATTTTGAAATGTTTTAGGATTCCTGACATATTTAGATATTAATATAAATCGCAGCTTTTCTGAGGTTTTATTATAGAAAATGGGACTTTAAGTAATTAACTGAAAGACTGAGTTGAAAGATCATTTTCGGTTCTGGACCGTTCCTTTTAAATAGCCCGTTATAGCTCACGGTCCGGTCCGGACCAGTCTTTTCATTTCAACCGGAAATAAAAATACGGTTAACCGGTTAACCGTTTTATTGTCAACCCTACACGACTACAATTACACGACAGAAAACAGAATGAGTGACCGGTAATGGACTGAAGTTAAGGGGTCCGAAAGGTCATTGCGTCGGTTTTTTGGGATTGTCATGGCATACTTTTCGTGAACTACCTCGGCAAATGACCTCACATGAAGCGAAAACGTTGTTTTTGCAAGACAATGCGCCGGCACACAAGAGCATCTCATCCATGGCTAAAATCAACAAAATTAGGGCTCTAATTGATTCTCCATCCACTTTATTTGCTAGATTTGGTTCCCTTTTACTACTATCTTTTTCCAATAATCATAACTTAGGTAATCAATAAAGAATTCATCTCTCGCTAGGAGATCATCGACGTTGCATAGAAGTATTTTGCAGACCTTCCGAAAAACAACTTTTCGGACGGGATGAAAAGTTGGAAAAGTGTATCGACCTAAAAGGAGACTTCATTGAATAAAATTAAAAAAAGAAAAAAATTGTTCATTCCCAAGGAGGTTACTTTTCACCACACCTATAGTATAAGCTAAATCTCTGCCTCAATAGAAGAAACAAATAAAAAAACTGGAGAAATAAACCATAATACAATTATTAGAATTAAATATTGCAAAATATGTTTCTTGTCCAACTAAAAAAGAGCTTTTCACAGATATTAAGCACAAACTAAAGTATAACTTTTTCAAGCTTCACCCACGTCTGCAACACGGATTTTATAGCTCAATCTCTAACAACTTCCTCTTGGAAGACCAAAATACTATAAAAGTGTCCTTTGTTTTTTTTGTTTTGCATGCTTTTACTCTTCACCCACCCCCACCCCACACACAAACAAAGAATATTTCCTCTTCTTTGCAGTTTGCTTCAAAGATCAACTAAAAGATATATATAAAGTTTAGAATTTGGCCACAAGCGAGCTTCCAAGTGTGCCATCACCATTTTTCTCTAAGTTTTTACTATATTATATGTGTTAGTACTTTCTAAGAAATATTACATAATGGTAGCTAGTGAAAAACTTGTACATATACATAATCATACATAGAGAACTGTATATATTACTCGTATATATACTAAAAATAATTGTTGTACATTATTAAAAATCATTTGTCGAAAGTAACCATCAATAAAAGTGTAATTAAATAAAAGCTCCACACCACACGCAAAACACTGAAACTGATTACGAAATTGTTTGTTTCTGCATACAGAGATGCTTCGAAAAAAGTTGGAGATCACCTCGAGCCAACAATGGAGGTGGGAAGCTGTTCAGTATGCCCATGGGACATGCCCGAACCAGCCGCGACGACAGCCGTTACCGTTTCTGTATCGGTTTGTCCGTGGGACACGGACACATTGCCAGTGGTCTCGGTGCCTAAAATTCAACCTGTGCCAAGGTACATTTAGACTAGTTTTTTCGGTGAGGCGACATAATGTCCATGGAAATAATGTACTTTATGTCCTTTTAAAAACAGACATAATGTCCAATTCACCAATTGAATATTATGTCGACTTTATAAGTGGACATGATGTCCATTTGATAAACGGACAAAACGTCCATGGACCTTATGTCCTTTTAAGGTCCATGGACGTTATGTCCGTGGATGTTATGTCACCTTACCAGATTTTTTCTTATACCTGGTATACATTATGCGTTTTTTCGTTAAAGATCACGGAACAATTCTGCAATTGAGTCTGGCAGCTCATCTTCGGACGTGAGTGAGGTTTCCGAACGCATGAAACGGTCGTGCGGACTGCGCCAAAACACCATGGACTGTGAGCTTTTTAGCTCCAAGAGGCTGGTACCAGCAATGGTGGAACACCGACGAGCCTCCATGACGTTCGCTCCAAAGTAAGTGCAAATGGTTTAGTAAAAAAATAAAAAAATAATGGAAAATTTCATTGTCCATTGTAGATTTATTATAATATTCCACATTATTTCTTATTTATTTTTTATTTTTTAAATTGATTCAAAATTCGTTCTTTGTTTATTTTTTTATGCTTTCTTTTATTATTCTTTTAATCATTCACCATTAATACTTCAAATTCATTCTTTATTTATTCCTTTTCCATTCATAATCATTTTCTTCACTTTTTTATTAATTATTCGTTCATACTTCGTTTATTATAATGATGTGTGATAATGGTGATGATAATGATGGGAAATGATTCTGCCCTTAAGATAAATGTCCAGCACTTTGAGACCTCTAAATACGCTTATTATCGTTAGGTCCTGTCTTTTACTTTGGCCCGCCGGACTTTAATCCGTTCGTTGGCGTTTGATTGCATTAGTTTTTGGGTCTGTTGGGGCACTCGTCTCAGTGTTCGCCTCCAGATCTCTCATCCACCGTCTTCCACGTAGCTGAACCCTCTTTAGAGTCTTAACAGACCCTGCTCCAGCATTATTGTATTGTCCTCATTTACTCAAAATACGTCTAGTAACACAAGCCACTTCTGGTTTGGATGACTTTACCAGATTCAAGGGTCTGGTTGGCACATATCTGTTCATAACACATGCTCCCTTCCAGACATACCCCCTTTTTGGGTGGGCTCGCCGCGAGCCATTTTACTGTTACCGGCTACTCCACCCCGAACATCACCAAAGATTATTCCTGGTAAACCTGTTCCAACCAAAGGCCTGTTTGGTCGTCTCCTCCTTCTGCCCCGCGGCGCCTTTGAGCGATTACCTGCACTCCGCAGTTAGCTGGGTACAGCCTGGACACCACCCTTCACACTAAGTTTTGGTCACTTAAAAATGTACTTTGAAAACAGACATAAGGTGGACATGGACATGGACATTATGTCCTTTTTAAGCTCACATAATTTCCATAAAAAAATAAACCATGTATTTGGAAGATCATACATAAAGTCCATGGACTTTATGTGAGATAGATACCATATGGACATTATGTCCGTAGACATTATATCACCTCACCTTCAAATTCAAATCACTTAACTATTGGAAGAATAATTTTGACTGGCTTTGATTCTTCCCTATAGATGTAAATAATAGCGTTTTCTTCCACTAAAAAAAATATAGAAGATAAGACTTTTTATCATAGATGCATATTCTAGCGAACTATTCATTTAGATTCCAAGGCAATGTCAGCATAAAAAGAGTTGGAATCTAAAATTCCATCGCCAGAACTTCCATTTTTATGTGAACCGTCGGTATATGTACGCACCCTTTCAACCATTAAATGGAGTGTACCCTGGCTCCTGGGTCTAATCATATCTTGATGTAATTCTAATTTTAAACTTCCCAGAAAAGCTTTAGATGATGTAGTTTAAGATTTTAAGGGAAGGTGGTTTATCTGGGGAAATAATGTTTTTTTGCCTTTCCAGGTAACCCAATCTCTCGCATATTTGTGAGATTTCATCCATGAAGGTCCCAAGTGACTTTACCTTGTCGACCTATTCATTAGACTTTTGACCAGTATTTCGAGTTTTCTAAGTATAAAATGAGTAGGGACTTGATTCAAAAATTAATCAGATCTAATTGGGTTGAATGACTTGTTTGTTATGTAATACAACTCTATTGGTTTTGGAATGATGCAGAAACGAGAATAATCGACCAGGTACTTGGCATGTAACCGAAAATGAAGTAAATACATATTAAAATCTAACAGAGAAAACCTTTAATTATTCTGGACAGGACAAACTCGATGGGATTTGTACGCTGAAATCGTGTTATTCTAAAAAAAGTTCCGTTATACACGTCCAAGTTGCTGTAGACCGCTCGAACAACCCACCACGGACCAGGGTTATTTGTCCTAATTATTCTGAGAAAAAAATAATTCAAACAACTATAACGGATGTCTTTTGTCGACATAAGTCTCGAGACCATAGATTGAGTACGTTTTGCAATTTGATTTGACTATTCCCAGAGGTTACTTCCATGAAATTGACCAAGTTCGTAATTTAACGATTCCGATTTTTTAAAGAAAATATATCGGGTAATTAAGGATCTAAACGTATGTACAAGCTGTTATGGTCTTCTAATCAAATTCATCTAGCCCACAAAACGAACACGGTGAGGTCGAGCATCTTCTATCTCCTGTTTATGACACACGTAGGGTTCACCGATGTTGATAATGATCTCTTTGTCTGCCCAGTACCAGGAAATTAGAGAGTGCTTATAATAACCTCCAAACTTAACTAGACCCTTAATGGAACGCAGGTGTCTTTGAAGCTATATTCAAAAATATGTTTTTTAAACTTATATGCCAATTAGTTTCAAATTACTTTCATCTCATTTTTTCTGAAGAGGACTTAAACTGAAAACTAGATCGTTTTTACATTTTATTAAACTTCGCTTTTATATAATTAGTAATTACCAACATTTTTCAGATTATCCGATGTACAGTTCTCGTTGCGACAGCAGACCATTGACGTGGCGTCCATTCCGTGTGTCGCCGCCGCCACTGCGTCCATACCGGCTGCCACAGAACGACCGAATGCCTCACAACTCGTTCTACACCTATCCAACACCACCAGTTTCGACACCAAAGACGACTTCAAACAAATGCCCGCCACAATTTCCGAAGAGACAAACGAAAAACGTCAAACCACCGATGAGGAGACCAAAAGTAAAAACAAGTCATTCGAATCACTTCCGCCTGCAGCCGTCTGTGTAATGGTGGAAGAGTTACCCGGTGCACTTGGTGTGAAATCATCACACGCAGAAGACAAAGAATTCGTTGGCGCGGAAATTATCGTGATTTCTACGTGTGGCGGCACCTCGAAAACGTTTGAGCCGACACCGACCATAAATGTGGTGTGTCCAATTGGTGAAGATCTGGATGAGGACTGTGCGTCGTCAATAGTCTCGGTACCAGAAGAAACAAAACACCCGAATACACGTACGGCGAACTCACCGGAACCAGAACTGGAATGCTTAGACGTGAACTCGTACGATGACAAGTCGATAGCACAGGAGGAACTTTCACCCACTACCGATGAATACCAGGAATGCTGTCCACCCGATGACTATCAGTACGATATTTCAACGGATGGAGAAGCCCTGGCACCGGGCTGTGTTGCACCCGCACCGACGCCTGCACCATCGATAGCACCACTTGCAGAGGTTGAACAGGATCCACCCGAAGACGAGTCCGACGATTTGACGACGTTCACCAGCGACCCAGCAGTGCTCATAGACGCAATCACCGATCTCGAAGATGGCACGAAAAAACGAAAAAAGCGTGAGTCTAGCGCCAACAGGCTAAGCAAAGGCGAGGGAAACTCCACCACCACGGCTCCAAACAATCGTAATACGGTGTGCCCCTGGGAGGATGAGTAAGTAGTAACACACACACATACTTAGAAGTGTCTTTTATGCCGGATTTCCACCTAGTGGCCAAGTTGACATTTTGTGGCCATTTGATGGCCATTAAAGTGGAAAAAGTGGCCATTTACTTGGCTATTTGTATAAAAAAATTTATGTGATGGCCATTTAGAAATAAAGAACCAAAATGTGTTCACTTATTTTTCGGGTTAGCCATTTAAAGGGCTGCATTTCCGCATCAAATGGGTAATTGGCCATTTGGGCCATTAATATTATTGACCACGTGGTCACTAGGTGGAAATCCGGCATTAAATGCCTTTATTACTTGAAATTTATGTTCAACCCCCCAACCCTTCCTCTCGAATACGCAGTGACGTTCCGTCCACGGAAGAAGCACCTTTCGTGAAAACGTACTCAACTCTCGGATATCTTTAGGAACTCGAAGGGCGTTCGTCGTCGTTCTTCGCGCACATTCTGCACCGTACAGCACAACATATATATATATATATATATAAAGCACCATATAATTGTTAAATTAAAAAACGCAGCAATTTAGCACAAAACACGCGAAAAGTCAGTGACGCGCGCGTGCACCCCCCTTTTCACACAGTGCGCAAATTCGGAAGGATCTTAAATCTGAAAACAAAGCACACACAAAAAAATACATAAACCACAAACAAAAACCAAAACAACAATATTTACCAAAAATGCTTTTTATCAATGAATCGGTGTATTAAGAAACATTTCGTCGTCGTTTTGTGTATCATTTGCTCATCGCATATTCTATATATATATATATATATATATCTATATACAAATAAAAATATAGGTGTTAGGGATTTAATTGTGAAATTAGATTATTTATATCCATGTATCAATAAAATAATAGCAAACGCAGTTATTAACGAAGGAGAGGAGTTGAATTTGCTTTATTTTCTCTCCGGAGTTTACACAAAGTACGCCAAACGTAAATAACTGAAGAAAAAAACTTTTTAAAACATATGTCGAGAGTTGTCGTGTTGACGAGTGTAACTTTTGACAGGTGCGCGCGTACTCTACACTTGTCGTTTGATGTCAGGAGTATTTTGTTCTTGAATGTTTGATGAACGCGTTCTACACAAGTTGACAAACAAATTATAAACAAATCGGAAAAGTAGCTAAACCAATGTATTAAATTTGTATATTTAAATCTCCTTTGAAATGTTTAAAATTAATAGCAGACTTCATTTCGGGAAGTTTTTGTTATTGTTTTAAATGAGGTTCACTCCGGTACTAAAATTGAGAATTGAACAGCGTGTTTTTGAGATTTATTTTGATAGTAATTTCTAGCAGCAGATTTTCTAGGCATCGCACAATGCGTTCTATAATCTTGGCCAAAATTACGTATCATTATGATCAATGGACGTGATGGGATATTTTTCCAAGTACCACGTGGAGTCTACAAACTGAGCCATAACCTCAAAACAGTAAGATAACAAGAAATTGATATCAAAATGTTAAGTTTGGCAAGATATTTCAAAATGTTTTCAATGAAAATAACTATAATGATAAAAAAAACAAAAATATACCCAAACTTTAAAACATTATGATTATGTACTGAAAAAAAAGTTTGAAATACTTCACATAACCTCAAAATGTCATTTGGTATCTACAGTGATATCGTTTTATTATTTTGACGGTATCTTTCTCTGCAATCCGTTTCATATTCAAAAATGGGTAAAAATATAATAGTTTTAATAATTTGATTGTTCCTACATCCAAACTGCAACGAATCTACACCGAGAGATCAGAAAATTCTGCCAACACGCTGTAAGACACTGATTGGACATTGCATTACCTGACCAACAATGTGTCTTGACATTTGCGGTGTTCAGACATGTATGTTTAAACACACACAGATGCTTTGCTCCGTTCGCTTGAACGTTTGAGCTTTATAATATATAATGGGGTTATTACCACCCACAAAAACCATCAAAAAAAATGCATTACGCTTGTTCCCAATAAAAAATATAGATGTCATAAAAAAAATACACATTACATATACCATAACATAAACCATTACATAAACCATTAAATAAATATAATACTACATATACTTGCATAATTATTACATACGAAATCGTATTTTTGTCTAACTGCAGAAATTGTCTCTCAATTTCTGGCCAGTCCATCATAAAATTATTGTTATCGTAAGTTAAAACGTACTAATTAAAAGCACAGAAAAAATATATAGAAATTCACCAAAAAAAAAAATGTGTTCAAAACGCTTTCTAGACACTCTGTTTTAGCAAAACGCTTTATTGTATCCCCATAAAATATATAATTAAATATAATAACATATACTCGTATATAACCATTTTCGTAAAATTTATATTAAACGTATCTTTGTATAACTTATATTATAAACATAAACCTTACATACGAAAAAGACCAAATTACACAAACACTAAAAGACTCACAAAGACAAACTCTCACAAACACAAAAACTCACAACCAAAAAATACAAATAAATCTAAGACGATAAAAGCACTATTTGTATACACAGTAAAACAAAATTCACTTAAAGAACATATAAAATATAAATCATTTTTTTTTAAATTATTTGTTTAATGCTTAATCAATTATTATAATCGCATAAAAATAATCATAGTATTAGGTCATATGTATAATCAAGCTTGGGAACAAGAGTAATGCAATTTTATCGAATTTTGAAAATGAATATATTGTTAAATCGTAATCCAACGGGTGTCCAATAAATCGCACAAAATTACTTCATGTTGGCAGCTGTCAAATTTTCTCATTGCGAGCACATTTACCGTTATTATAACGGTAGATAGATACACAAAATGAACAGGACCAGTGACATCGATGAATAGCATTCAACGGAACGTATCAGGGGTATTGCATATGCTTCTGGTACGTTTTTTCAGCAACTTCTGGGATTCAGATTGAAACCATGTTTGCCTTTTCTCGGTTAGACTTTATTTCAAACATGGGAGCCTACGTTCCAAGCAACTAGCCGACGATTTATTTTGGAATGGTGCCACATTCACAGAAGCATACACTCACGATTGTGATTCAGGTAATTTAATTACCGGGCATCACAACATTGACTGATGATGATCTGTAGATGCGGACGATGGAGCAGATTGGTAGACGATTTTTAAGGGCGATTGATAATCTAATCGTGGAAAAATTGATTGTTAGCTAGTTGCATGGCCATGGATCCGTGCTTTTAATATCTCTAATCGTTAAAACATTACTTTGCTTTTAATCTGTATCCCTGAGTTGGCCACAGTTGAAAGCCAGTCTCGAAGTGAGTCTCCTTGGTTTTCTCGAGATATTCGTAGCCTTTTTTGTGTATTTATTTCTTCATTTGAATTTAATTTTATTGTAATTCTTCAGTTTTTTTAAAACTATTTTTAATCGGATGTGGGACACTCACAACTTTCATATACGCCCTTGATTTTGAATTTGATTTTCAAAAATAATTATAATACCAATCATTAAATATGGACACGGAAATCAGACGATGAATCGTCTTCAGTAAATACATTTAAAAAACCCACAACAAACCAAATATTTACCTATATACATACAAATGTTAATCATGTACAACAAACAGATGTGCTTATATTATAAAGATATAGTGTTAAGAGCAAAAGAATCCGACAAAAATGCGCCAGAAAATCACTCAAAAATAATATAGCTTTTTTTCTAAGCAAATATAAATAAATATTGTGTTTACAATGTACACAGTGTTCTCGTACGATTTTAAAATGTTTTTTTAATAATTAGTAGCACATTTTAAAATATATATTTTCTTAAAAAAAACTTTTTTGAATTTAAAATTTAATTTCATGTTCTCAAATATACACAAAATACAGACAGGTTTGCAGAGGCAATGTAAATTCTATTTAAACTACGTATATTTGGAAATAATTCCTCTTTTTCTGACACATTTCAAAAATCATTCGATTACCATGAAATGTCATTTAAATTGTATGTCTCTTTCAATTCAAACATGTTAAGCTTCTTTTCACCGGTTCTCTTAAAGTGACAGGTTGATAAATTAAATTTGGGTGGGTTTTTTGTCGGATTAAAATGTGAAAAATATGACATTTAATGGGGTTTTCCGGAATTGATATTACAGTGGTGAAAAATTATAGTGGAAAAATACTAACAACTAAGAATATCTTCCTACTAAATAAACTTATTCTGATTTCGGGAAACCCCTCTGCAACCCATCAATTCTCCATTTTAGCCCGATTCGACAAAGAACCTACAATATAATATTCATATAATTTTAAAGATTTGCTTTGAAAAGTTACCCTTAATTATTAAAATATATTTTTATCACAAAAAGCATAAGTTGATAAAGTCAATTTTGAGACAATTTATCAAGTTAGCTCTGTGACTAAAAATCTGAAATTTAATTATATTTATTCTTTTCTTACGGCCTATAAGTTACGATTAAAAAAAAAAACAATATTTTTGTTGTTTCCATAAATTTATTACATTTATAAAATCTGTAATTTGTATTTGTATTTATAAATTCACTTTACGTACTTAATTTAAATGATACATTTAAAATGTTTATGTTAGGATTCATGATTAATTCGAGGAACACTTAAGAAACTATATTATATAATTATTCTTAATAGGCACTGGCACATAATTTTATCTAAACTTAAGCTTGCTACACAACAAAAAGTAAAGCAAAAATAAAATTTAATCAAATATATATATATAAAATATATATACTTGTAGTTACCATTATAATGTATTTGTAATAACAATATAATAGTTTCTAAAGAAATATATGTGTAAGTATATACAACTATTATTAAATAATTATTATAAAAACAAAATAAATACATAAAAATAATGTAAAAAAACAGCAACAACACACAGGCATTTGACATTATTTAACAAAAAAAAAACACAAAACAAAACTTAATTTTATTATATTACAAATATTATAAATATCAGCTCACATATAGTTAGACAAAAACATAATACACACACACACACACTGAATATGATTTTTAGATATGATTTATATTTACATTAATGTACCCGTATTTTATGTAATTCAAATCGTGTGTAAAATGATTATGAAGAAATCGTTATTATAATGTAGAACTTAAAGCGTAAATAAAGCAAAAAAAAACCATACTATTATTAATAATAATAAGAATACAAACTTTTGATTGTATAGCGCCCACGGTCGTGCCAGCGTCAAGGTGTTTTATCAATAGTTTTTTTTTCTAGTTGTATAATGTATATCGAACAAAATACAATAAAAGTGTTACACTATATACATAGTTTTATGAGTTTGTTTTAATTGTATGCAATTGGATCCGGATCTAATCATCGAGATTAAAAAAAATAAAATTTACAACTTTAAGTTTTTCTTTCCCCCATCGTAACTCAAAAATATCGTTAACCTCCCTTACGCCCCTAAAAAAAATAAAAATCGTATATTTGAAAATGTAGAAAGTCATGAAAAAAATAAAATAATTATTTAATACGTAGGTGAGAGGCTTGCAGTTCATTCATTTTACATAATCCTTACATAATTCCAAAAAGATTATGAATTGGCAATTTATTATCATGTTAATTCCAAAATGGCGTAATACTGCAGGTTGCCTCCTGGTTGGCTTGCAGGTTGCCACACTATTTTAAGTATGGCAGAGGGTGGCAACCTGCAAGACAAATTTTCAAAGGGTTTATTTTTAATCCTTTTGAAATTTGCTATTTTTTTTTTTGACAATTTAAAAAATGTGTGGGAGTGCAGGTAAACAATTAAAACCGTTATATTTATTTTAAATTAAACTTTTAATAAACTAAATATATATTCATTTATAAAGGACGTGTGTAGACTGTGGCGTCGGGTAACGTTGTGTCTGGTCTCTTCCTATTTCCGCTTGTTATTCAGCGCCATTCCACGCACTGGCATCCCCGTCAAACATTTAATGAGCTGGGTACGTTCCGGGAATAATAAAAAAATAAAAAAAACTTAACAGAGTGTCTTTGGTGAGTCAAACAAAACAGTTCAATTCAAATACATTTAAGGAAAAATTAATAATTCAGTTTAAATATTAATAAAATAAATTAAGTTAACAGTGCCTTTAGTGAGATCTTTGCACATTGAAATTAAATAAATACATTATAAAATAAAAAAATCAGTTCAGTTTAATACTATA
>JAAAKO020091594.1:0-22244 GCA_010015015.2 Bolitophila cinerea
GTAAGGTTTAGGCCCTGATACTAGATGACGGACGGACGGACGGACTGACGGACGGACGGACAACGCGGGATTATAAGGCTTCTCATATTAGCTACGCTGGTATATAGAAGCCTAAAACTAACAAGCCATACCATTAGGTTTGTTGTTTTTTGTTTACATATACCAGTTAATTTGGTGTCAGGAATTAATTATTTAAAGAATAAATATTTTCGTACATTAATTCGAAATATCACCTTTTATTTCATTAGCATTTCCGGAATTAACTTTTCAGGATAAAAAATCCAAATATTTAAGAACCACTGTTTTATTGGCTTTTGCTAATCTACTATTTTGTTTATTAATTCCCTGGAACTGCAAAAGCGGAATTACTTCGCTGGGGAACTGCAATTGAAGGAATTAACTCGCAGGAACTGTAAATGTACTATTATTTCGTAACTACTGTTATACCGCCCACCTCCCCTTAAAGGGGACGTTATTTTTTTTTTATTTAAAAAAAGAAAATGCGTGCGGTTGTGCGCCCTAAGAATTGTATTTGTAAAGGAATAGATTGCTTATTTTTACTTGTTTTTGGCAGTATTATCCTTTTTTTGCAAAGTGTATTACAAGCAAAATAGTATCAAAAACAAATAAATGATTAGCAAACATTTTGTTTTTTTAATTACAATTTCTTTTGAGATGAACCATTTATAGCGAAGTAATTCCACAATTTGTGTTCTCCAGCAAGTTATTTCCGCCTTTGCAGTTTAGGATAAAAAAGTTTATGTCGATGTGTAATCGTGAAATAATTCTAATTCTGAGTGTACTAATGACATAAAAGCAAGTTCAAAAACTTAATTCCGGATAAGTAAAGACCTAGCTTCATAACGATTAATACGATTTCATTTTTGGGTTCAACCAAAAAACAACTTGGCCACAAACTAAAATGAATATTAAATTACGATACACAATAATTAATTTCTTTCTTGAACACTTTTCTGTAAAAAAAATAAACTATTAATATGTTTAAAAAATAACTATAGTCTAAGCATATCGATGTAAACGAGATAAAAATGACATCCTCAATGCTTATTGTTACTTATTAGTGACTTATTTACAATATTTTATAAACTTGAAATATTTTTGAAGCCGGGTATTGGTTATTTACAGCGCAAAATACATTAAATTTTCTACTAATTTATTCTTTTGAACAAAACGTGAAACTTTGAGTATGATTTAAAAGTATTACATATAATAAAAAAAAACGATAAAACACGTGAAATAGAATTAAAAAAAGTTTTGGGATAATTTTAAAAAGGTCTGAATATCCATAATTTTGCATCGGCTGACACCTCTGCGTGTGACACAAAATAAGGTTATGGTGGTGGGTGGTGGTGAGTGGTGATGGGTGGTGCTGGTATGACTGCTTAGAATTTAGTACCTATTTCAAATGAACTGATTTCGATTTTGGAGTATTTTTGGACTGTGTTTCTTTTTGTTAAAACGTGTGCCCATCGGAAAAAGGGTAAATTGGCATTTAGCAAAGTGATGAATAGGTGGTAATGAATAAATTATACATTCTGAATCTAGTTTTAAGTTTTGTACGTATATATACAGACCTATAGGCTATGCTATACGGTCATGAAACTCGACCGATCACACGAGAAAGTATTACCGCTCAACGAAAAACCGTAAGGCCAAATAATAATAATAATAAAAAAATATTTTTTCGAAAATCATTTTCCGAAGTTAAATAAAAGATAACAATAAAAAGTGTAAAAAAATATTGCAAAAACAAGTAAAAAATAAAAATATACATAACCCAAACTATTGTATCCAAGTAAATACAGAATGGTCACCAAAATAAATTTAAAATATGCCTAAATACAAAATTAAAAAAAAATAATAAATTTTAATTTAAAATAATGAATTTTTTGCTAATTTAATTATTTAACAATTTTTTTTGTAACAACAAGAACAACAAGTTAATAAAATGTATTCGGTGTAAAAAAAACTTTTTTACCCTCGAATATAATTTTTCAAAAACTCTTATCATTTGTAAATAGATTTGCAAAAATAACAAAATTTGTAAGTAGAATTAACTGACTAAATAAGAGAGAAACAATATTTAGATCATTTAATATTAAACAATAGCTCTGTGTCAAAATACTTGCAGCTTGAGATAATAGCTTGTATTTCTGAAAAAAAAAAAAAATATTAAGAGATATATGCCCTTATTCTGGCAAAAACAAAAAGCTTTTATGTTATGTTATGTTATGAAATAAAAATTTTGTAACATAACAGAGAAATATAAAACAGTTTACGAAATCGGTATTTTGGCCACAGAAATACACAGAAGTCATCTAACGCGATGTTTGTATGAAACCGTGTAAAGCCGATATTTTCTGTCGAGTAGTCATATCATTTTGTTTTCCAAATTATTTTGTACTTTCCATAGACGTAGTTGGTAAATGGTATTTAAAACATTTTGTTGTTCTTATTTTTAATATATTTATATTTTTTAAAATAAACAATTTGTATTGATTTTTTTGTAGAATTGCTAGCTATAAAAACATGTTGGAGAAGCGCTAACAATAAAGTGTGCAATAAAAAACATATTGCAAGAAAGAAAATGTTGGTTACGGTATTTTTTGGTTAAAAATTGTTTTATTGAATACAATAATTTAAACTTGTTATCAATATTTTTTTCTTGATAACAACAAATTTTCATTTTTTTGGCCGTATTATTTTTTAAAAGGCAGACAAAACCGTTGTGCAATTTAGATGTGGTATTAAGTTAGAAATTATACTAAAACCATTACAAACCTTTCGTATTTTTATAAGGCACAAAGCTTACCTAAATCAATGGCTCATATTTAAAAAAAACATTTAATTTATGTTCCTTCCGAGATCCAGGGTTCTTGAATGAGTGCAATGTCCACCTTGTCCTCCTCCAACGTCATTTGTAGTGAGGCCGAGGCAGCACTATGCTGTGGTGCAAGTTTATCTGGCGGATTCTGAGTCACGCCATTGGATGACGTTCCTCCGGTCTCCTTCACATCCACAACTAAGCTGTTCAGCTTCTCGTTAAGACCGTCATCGAAGTCGCTCTCAATACCGGTCTCTATGTGAATGCTTCGGAAGATATCAAAGAGACCGTATCAGATACGGCTCCAGTCTCTTTGGTAGCCGGGTTCTGTACTGTCGTGACGGTCGTTTTTTCTGCTGTGTTTTGCTCTGTCTTTGTGCGACGTTTGAGTTGAAGGTATACGGACCCTTAGGCCTTCCTCCTATTTATCTGCAGGATGTATACCTGTCCTCTAACAGACTCCGAATGCTGAGACACATGCATCACCTTCTAGTTTCTGGTGTCCACGTCCGGGTTTTGGCCTACTAGTAGAGCACAATCATGAGGCACAACTCGTGGTATGACAACCACTCCAGGGTGTAGCTATCCTTACACTGCAACATCTTGCAGTCGTTTAGCCACGCCGCGATGTCGAATTCTGGAAGCTTTTTGCTCTCCACACTGGCTTTCACCATGGCTTGGATGAGCTTCACCTCCACAAGCTCCCGTTTCGCCTCTGATAATTCGCCATATGGAGAGTTGGTAGAGTTCAATTAGCGCGTCCTTCACGGTCCTGCTCTGTTGCACAGCATTTGAGGGGCAAGATTTTGGGTTGTCTCTGGAGCCGCCTACGTTGCCTTGGTTTCGAGGTTCTGCTTTTCAGAGGACCGTTGCCGCTTCTCCGACGACGATCAGACATATGAGCCAAGACAGCTTCGCCAACAACAATATTTCATAAGACATTAGCGCTAAAGTCATAGACGCCAGTACTTTAAGTATATTGCGGTATTGTATTTAACACATAAAGACTTATGCGCCATACATTTGTCGGAAAAAGCAGATTTTTTTGTATTTAATGGTTTTTGCTAGTCTTTTGTTTGTTTTTTGCTAATATTTTGCTTGTTTTTTGCGAAGCAATATAATATATATATATAAAGACAAGCAATCCATTCTATTGTTTATTAAATTCTTATAGCGCTCTGACGCGCGTTTTTCTTTTGGTGCTTCGTGCCGTTTTTACTAAAACAACAAAAAGCAATCAATACAATAATGTTAATATTAATAATGCACTTCTTCAAATGGCGGCTTTGTATTTAATAATTCTGCTTTATCCGACAAAGGTATGGCGCCTAAGTCTTTAGTGGGTAGATACATACAATAATACCGCAATTTACTTAGTAGTAGTGTTGTACATGGTGAATAAATTAGCTAATTTTAACAATATACAGCTGATGTATACTAGTATAGATATGGTAACTATTTAGGTTCGGCTAAAATACATAACAATTAAAATGGTCTCTTAATTATATAAGTATAATATATAAAATGCAAAACAAAACCTAAAATACGTCTTGTATTTGTTAAATAAATAGTAAAAAAATATACACTACGACGTCCTTAAATACAGTATTATGTCTCGTAAGTATAGGCTAATCAACCGGTTCAACTATCATTATTTTAGGTGCTCACAAGAAAATTTGGATTGTTCTTTCAGAAATCTGAAGATAACTTCACAATAATGATATTTAAATTCTAGTTAAAACACGTCTAGACGAGGAGAAATCATGTATATAACTACAAATACGATATATAATCACATTGCAAAAGCAGATACAATTACTACACCTTAGGCGTACTTACATTTTACGTGCGTACGTATACAAACTTTTAGAAATGTAGTTATCCACAAGTAAATTTAATCTGTAGTTGTTTTAATTAACGTAAACACTAAAAAAAACTAAATAAACAATGAATTTATCATAAATAAATGAAATTTTAAACGTTTATTTCTATATTACGCCTCTATACAACGCGAAGTACTCAAAGAAATATATATAAAATCAATATGTTGCTGACACTTCCTACAGCCTGCATTCATGCTACCCACGGTGTATTTTATATACAATAATATATTTTATATACATACAACATACATATATAGCGTTTTTGCATATGTATTATGTGTTTGTATGTGTTTACACGGTATGTATAGACTGTAGAATCAAACATATGGAAATGTTGACAAATAACAAAAACACAACCGGAATATGGATATAAACAATAACAACAAATATCTTTATAATCAATAAGAATACACACGTATCGAAGTTTTTAAAACCAATTCGAATTGCGACACAAAACAAATAACACACACACACACACTCATACACCAAATACGCAAATTCATATTATATTTCTTATTTGTATTGGCCTATATATTTCTAAATTCATATATATGTCTCGCAATGGCCGCAAGAATTTTGTTAGAATTTCGAACCTGTTTTTAGTTTCTTATTGGATTGATCCATTTCCATGTCCACATCGAATGAGAAACTTTTTGTCTGGTAATCAGTCATTTTGCGGCGCACTTGTTATAAATTCCTTAACGTTCAAATTACTGTCAATATATAGACGCTCTGCTCTGTGTGTGTACTTCTCGCGTAGAATTTCGACTTAGTTCAGATTAGATTAAGCTAATTCAAAAAAAAACTATATATTAATATATTACACAAAAACATAGGACCGACTGACTAACACATGAAATGCAACGTGTATTTTGTATGACGTCGAAGTAAACAATGATTGACATTTCATTTTGCCCTGTGCGTATATTTGGATCAGCAAGTTTTCAAACACAACGTGTTGTCTCTTTCGCTGTATATTTACCATTTGTATTTGTATGCATATGTTTTCTTTATCAGGTAGCCTTTGTTTAGTTATTTCTAAGTATTAAGTAGAAATAAACACTATACATCAAATATGATTAAAAAAGCATTCGAATAAGATTATTTTAAGTATTTAAGTGAGTTATAGGTGGTTACCGGTGTTTTTGTGACTTGGAATGGGTATCAAAATAACGTAAATCTTAAACATTATTCTATTAAATGTTGCGCTTTGTTTTGCTGCTTTAATTCTTTTGCTTTCATTTCTAAGATGAAGTCTTCTTTCTCTTGAAGAGTCTTTCCTATAATATGAAGTGTTTAATTCTGAAATTTTTGGCCGTTTTTTATATATTTATCCTATTTATCCCACAAAAGGCAATATAGGAGAACCCATATTGGAGAAAATTACACATATTTTACAAAGCTGTATAGCTCTAAAATATATTCTGAAATCGTGGAGTCTCGCTAAAGTGTTTGTTATACCCAAACCAGGAAAAGCTTCGTATGATACACCAAAATCTTTTAGACCTATAAGTGTAACATCGTTTTTTTTTTAAAAGTTGATAGGTACAAATGAGATTGTCCTTTGCAAATTAAACCCTTGCACCACAATCAACATGCATACAGAGTGGCGGGTAGGTCCGTTGAATCTGCCCTACATCAGATCGTTGGTCGTATCGAAAATACTCTGGAAAAAAAGAACTTTATGATGGCGACATTTTTGGACATTAAAAAGGAGCCTTCAACAAAATTAAGTATAAAGCTGTAAAGATGCAGAGTTTAGACATGGTATCAGCCCATCTATTATATGTTGGATCATGAATATGTTAGAATCAAGACGTCTTACTGCTACTCTTAATAATGGTACTACAAAGACGCAGAGATGTCCGCAAGGTATAGTGTGTGCTGTTCCCACTCTTATGGAGTATTTGTTGATAGTCTTATTGAGAATATCAATTCAACTGGATACTTTTTCCAAGGTTATATGCAGATGACATTGGAATCTGTATAGAGGGAAAATACACACAGACGGTGAGTGATTTAATGCAAAGTGCTCTAAATAAAGATAGTGGAAAACTTTTGCACACGAATTGGACTAAGTGTCAATCATGATAAAACTGGCGACTTATATATGCTGTTTACAAGGAAGAGGAAAATTGATAAGTTTAAACATTCACGCACTAACTGTTTTATGGAACGCAGCTAAATATCACTAAAGAAATAAAATTCCTTGGTATCATACTCAATTGTAGGTTAGATCGGAAGAAACACGTCGAGAACAGGATTAATAACGCTAGCAGATCATTTTGGCAATGTCGGGCACTCCAATTCCACTGGAAAAATATATGCTACAATTTTCCAAGCCAAAATCGTACATATTTCAGCCAGTATCATAGAATTTAATAAGTCGAATTTAGCAAGGCCCTGGCTGCATATCGGATAACGTTCCGAACAGTTCAAGAGTGCCTCAACCTACTTACAGAAATATCAACCGAAAACAACGTAAGCTAAGATTGGTACCTCTCGGACATAGAACTAAAAGATATTTCGAACTTTATTAAAAAACGAAATGGTTTAAGATAGAATAAAATAAGTATATAAAGATCGGAGGAGCACAATGTATCCAGACTAAAACCTGCGTGCGCCCGTCCTTCATGGGGCGTTACACCACACAATTATCTAATCTAATCTTTATATATTTAAATTCCTAGCAAAAACTGTAGTTTTAAACGGGCTGTTTTATTCTAAAATAGTATTTAGAGTTTATGAAAAAAAATAGTATTAATAATGCTTAAACACATTACAAATAGTCGACTTCGATTTTAGGAGTCTTTAATCCTGCAATTTTGGACATATACAAATATATCATCACATAATGTCTCCCATTCGAATCAACAAAGTATTCTTAAAAATACAACTGAATGAAAACATAACATTTTATTATTTCACATATTATAAATATATATGTATATATATTACCAATTATATTGCACATATATTTAATACTTATTTGCTCCGTTCCTGCATTGGATCAAGATCATCAAACATCCAATCTGTGGAAAAAAATAATGGTAATAATTTCAAATTAAAAGGCTTTATACAATAGCAATATAAAAATACTACCTTTGCCTTCGGTGACCTTGGTTATGTTTGCAAGAAGAAATTCTTTGTCTTTGGCCTCAAGGTACAGCATTTCCTTTAGCAATTTCACCATAGCAATTCTAGCCATCGACTTCGACCTCAAATAATAAACAATGACACTAAAAATACGATAGTTATCTTTCAAAATTAATAGTCATTTCATGTTTGTGTTTTTTAGCTACCACATGCTCATTAGAATTCCACCAATAACCGCAGGCCTCGTTATTCCTATAAAAACTCTCCAAAACCAATGCTCCTGAAACCAAATCAAAAAGGTAATGAAAAAAATAATTCTTAAAATGGATTATTATAAAACCTCTCTTAGTTTTAGAATGCTTCCCACTAATACTTCAAACATGTATGCATTATCTCGAAAAGGACCACACTGATCACTGACTCGAACTCTGCAATAAAAAAGAGCCATGAGAATAGGTACAATATATGATTCTAATTATTATTTACTGTGTGATTATGTAGCCATGGGTTACGATAACGCCAAGCAGTGACAAAAATGTCATCACCAGATAAAGTGTGGATGTCTGTGCAGATCGCCACACTTTAGTTGGCGGCTTACAGAAATAGATCAATGTGGTTTTCTAAAATATAAAACTATTTAATTATTCCAGACACGCAAATTACTTCGTTATATCTACCTTAATATAAAATGTCAAAACCATTTTAATTGTTACAATTGCTGCTAAAGCAGGCGAAAAGAGCAAACCAACCCATAGAAGCGTTTGATTGAATACGAGACCAAGACTTCCCCGGGATATATCGAATTCTGGAAGTCCGATTGCTGGCATCCAATAGCTACGCTGAGACACAATTAATAAACATTTATATTTTAAATTATTTAAATTCTACCGGAACACAAGTAATCGAAGGCCATGAACAATTGCACCTCCAATTCCAAATACAAGGAAATCAACGATTAGTAAACGGTAAACTTCTTGACCAATTGATGTCTCCCAGCACTGTAAAAATGTTACAATTTTGTTTGAGAAATATATGTTGATCATAAATATCTTTACTTACACCTGTCAAATGTCTGCTAAGCCAAAATACTAAGAGAACACCAACTATAACCACTTCCAGAAAATAGTTTCGCATCAGAGTCACATGGAGTGTGAGTCTAGGCGATTTATAGTCTTCCAAACTGGTGTAAATGCAACTAGTCATCTTATATTGTTTTGAGAGCAATCGGAAAGTATATACTTACGTTGCAATCCAAGAGAAAAATGCCTGCAGAATCATAATTGTAAAAATGACAGCCAACGAAACGTAAAGTGCGGAAAATGCAGAGTATATTGTATTATCCCCGAATATCTGAAAACTCAATTAAAATGTATAGATTCAATTTAAAGAAAATAATATTGTACACGTGTACTTGTAATAGTGTCCACATGGCTACACCAAGACCAGCAAGCATACTGAACACTAGCAAATGAGCGGTTATCTGAGCGGACATTGTGCAAACTGCCTGAAATGTGGTCGGCTCATCAAGAACTTCATTTATATCGTGTAGAGCTTCCTTTAAATCTGTAAATATGCTGCTATGTTTCAGCTGTGCAGCTTTTCCATTTGAAATACCAAAGTCCCACGAACAGAATATCTTGTGGGCGTACATGTTGTGAACACCACCTGCCGTTTCGATGAAACTTCTACGATATGAGCGAGCCATACTAAAAATAACAATAATTAATATTTTTAGGGTAATATATATTAAATTTTACCTGATAGAGACTATAATAAATGTGACCAAATACAAACAAACCATAGTTATGAAGTATGCGTTCGGAATACTATATGAATGCGGATCTATCCAATTTATTGTTCTATTTGAGTACGATCCGTAAAATAAAACTGAATTTGTCATGAAACCCTGCACAAATCAAATAAAATAATTGTATAATTGTATACATATTTGAGAGGGATACATTTAAAGTTTAATAAATTACCCCCATTGTATCCTTATTTAGCATACTAGTAATATTATACCGATAGTGAAATTTTTAAAATGTAAAAAACTCAATGCATATAATAGATAAATACCTCGGCTGTAAAAAGATCCAAAAATTTAAACTCAGTGTGAAACTTTGTGTTGTTTCCTTCGTAAATATCAGCCACATCAGGCTCAAGATTATTGGTAACTATTTGCGGAATAACAACAAATCTGTAAAAGTAAATTAAACTGTATGTTTTTTTTTGAAAAGAAACTTAGATAATATTTAAACGAACCCAAATGTTATAACCAGCAGCAACAAGTTTAAGCTAAACAGCCAGCGCAAAAACTTAAAATATGTACCAACGCCGCTTCCGAAATGACCTTCGATTTGTTTCATTGATCCGTACCACAGTTCAATTTTGCCCAATGAGTTTTCCGCTGTTATTTTCATTTTATTGAAACACATGCCCATATTGTATTTTATACGCTTTGCTCGAGTTATTCCTTCAGCTTTTGATCTGTTGTTTACGGATTTGTTCAGTTTTATCAAAATTTGTCGTCTTATAGCTAATGATTGGGGCAAAGCCTTTAGGGTTCCACTGTTTTAGAATAAAAAACAGATATTATAATACAAAACAAATATTATCATTTTTACGTACAATCTCAACTGTTCGGCAAAGGCTGAATCTTCCATCAGGTGATCGTGTTGTTCTATTTCCTGAGTTAATTGTTCAATTTCACTGTAGGAACTTACGTTCACTGAGTGCATTTGACCATCAATAGAAATGGCTAAAAAAACACAAATTTTAAGTTATATATAAATATATAGATTAGTATTATATTAATTATTTAAAGTTATATTTAGAAAAGATTTAAACTTACCCTCCTTCATTCGCGACGGCATAAAATTAATCGTTTTCTGGCTAATAGTTTTCTTGCCAGACTTTGGACCACCTTTCGATAGCGTTTGCGACCATCTTCGGACATTTCCACGTGAAGCACTCGAACTATTAAGATTACTTCCGTCTATCGAATGCGAACGAAGAAAACTGAGTCTAGCCGTAGCAATATTATCTATAGGAACATCATCAGACAGTAAAGATCCATTATTCGAGGCGGTGTCACTTCCCTCGTTTGGCTGGATATCAATATTGAAAATTTCTCCGAGTTGTGTTCTTCGACGATGCATTATTTTGTATTAGTATTTCATGCACCTTCAGGAAAATTTACTGTAGGTATCCATAATTGTTTTAAACATATTTCTAATAAAGCGATAAAAGTCCAAAATATTGTGTTTATGTTATTTACTTAATTTGTGTGTTATCAAACTGACATTGACAATTGTAGATAAGATATTCGGTACTTGTAATGGTGCGTTCACTAATAAGTTTTGAATATAGTGAATTTAAAGGAACTCAATAAAATAGTTGAGATCTTTGCGGAGATGCTCGAGAAGCGGGGTATATGTAAATTAGTAAATAAAATAAGTAAACATGAAAACATAAACAAACTTCAAGTGCTTTGATTTAATTCCGTAAACAAATTGGATTGCCTTCAACAGAGAACTATTTTCATTGTTTCTTTTCTTTGTGTATTTTGGTATTTTTGGTGCAATTTATGTGATTGAGAAAATTGAGTGTGTATGCATGCGTCATGTAGTTACTGATTAAAATTTAATCTAAATTATAGCCTTTATTTCATTTTGGGTGCTTATACTAAATTGTGCGAATGTAAATGAGGCATAATTATCATTTGCCCATTCGACAAAAAAATATAATTTTAAATTGCAAGGAAACTCCTTGATTTCAAAAAATCAGGAGATCTAAAGAAAAGACTTCCTAAGTCTTATATATTATCATTAATCAGCACAAAAATGTCCTTATAAAAAAATAAATTTTTGGGCCGTGGAAATCGTATAAAGCAACAAAATACCTAATAAAATTTACTGTTTTGCCCCTTCAAATTCAGGCAATTTTTCCCGATATTCTGATATTCTCCCGCCCATCCTCCTTTATATAAAATTTTACTCGAAATTTTATAAAATATGACAAATTTTGAATATCTCTTAAAAGGGCCAGTTTACTAATTATAGATGTTTTAAAAACCTTTAATTTAGTACCAAACACACTTACCTTGAATCACGGAACGCTCCGAAATATATTGTTTTCTTTTTTTTAACACATCTTTGAACCCCTCCCACCCTTAAGGTGTTTATTTCCTAAAAATAAAATAAAAACAACATTTTATTTTTAGGTATTGAGGAGATTCCCCTTCGAATCCTCTACCTCTTTCAGCCAATTTTATTTGATAGAAAATTTAAAGGGGTTGAATCTTAGGCAATGGACTATAAAAAGGTAAGGATTTCCTTGAAAGCAAAAAACTTTTTGAAACATTTCTATTCTGAGATAATATTTTCTAAATTGTTTCTCTCTTAAGCTCGGATTTAATTGTGAAACATTGCTTGTCCTTCTATTACTCCTTTTGTTTAGATAAACTAACCTCATTAAGGAAATATTCGCTCAATTTAAGACTTTATATCTCGTATAGTAGTTTCTTTTAAAAAAAAAAAAAATAGTATTAGATTTTTTCTTTTTTATTCAAACGTGAAAACACGTTAGCTTGGCAATATAAATATCAAATATTTATCCTTGTTTCTGTGCCAACTCGCGGGCCTTGACCTTCTCCAGCTTGGTGATGCGAGCCAAACTCTTCGAGCCCAAGAGACCACCTCCCCAGTGTCGGCGGATTTCGTCTTGACGGTCGTTGTAGTTGGTCTTGACGGCCTCGATGATCTTGGTGAAGTTCGATCGGTCAGCGGTGTCGGTGGTGGTCAGAGCAATGGTGGAGCAGGTCTTGCGACGCACCAACAGTCCCAAACGGGCCTTTCCCTTGATGATGCAGTATGGGACTCCCATCTTGCGGCACAAGGCTGGCAAGAAAAGAACAACCTACAAAGAATACATGAAATCGTTAGTTTATATTCTTTTTTTTTCTTTCTTTTATTTTGATTATTATTAATTGTGATCGTATTGTCTCAGGGGTCAAAGTTCTACATTTTTAGCACTTTTTAAAAGTGTTTTCAGGTGAAGAAATTCTTTTCATCACAGAAATACGAATCAAAAATTTACAATTACTTTACTTTATTTTTTAGATTTCTTTTTGTAGTAAACATTTAAATTTAAAATTATGTTCAAAAGCAACTTACCTCAATTGGGTCGACATCGTGAGCGATGACAACGAGCTGGGCTTTCTTCTGCTCAATCAGCTTGGTGACGGTGTTGGTACCGGCCTTCAAGGTGTTTGGCTTCTTCTTGGGGGTAACTTCCTTACCCTTAGCCTTGGCCTCAGCGATCTTCTTCAAACGCTGCTTCTTGGCGAGTGGAGACTCTGGCCTGTACTTCTCGAGCAACTTGAACAGCTGGACGGCGGTCTGCTTGTCCAAAGTCTGGCTGAACTGGTTGATTGGTGGTGGGATCTTCAGACGCTTCTGGAGAACGGCCTTCTGGCGCTGCACACGAATGTACTTGGGCCATTTGACGAAACGCGACAAATCACGCTTGGGCTGGATGTTTTGTCCTATAATAAAACAATACAAACACGTTGTAGTAATTGTTAAAAAAAAACCAAAGCACATGACACCTTTTTATTTTAAGGTTATGTGTTCGATTTAAAAACAACGTGCGCACTTACCAATGCCGTAGTTCTTTGGTCGCTTCTCGAACAGAGGGTTTACGATCTTCTTGGGAGCAGCAGCCTTGACGGCTAGTGGAGCTGGGGCCACTTTCTTGCTGACGGCCTTCTTCTTGAGACGAGGCTGCGAGTAGAAAAAACAACTTCGTTAATAAATCATCGCCAAACATCTTGTGTTAGCTTATTATAACTACTGCATTGTAATTTCGTAATTCGAAGCACCGCACACCCTTGTGTCACACACAACATTGATATCCACCCCCGACACTTGCGGGAGCAGTGTCACGCTGAATATGTCACTCGGTGAACGGTATAAACAAATTTTCCATCACGGCGCACCACAATAATAATTATGCTGGGTACGCATTTTTCACACACGATCGTGGAGAAATAGCACCGGTTTCACATTGTTAAACGTATTTACCTTCTTGACAACCATTATGAATTAGTTAGTTGAACTGATGAAAAAGAAAACTGCAGATTTGTCAGACGTCTTTAAAAAGATGTCTTTCTACGTCTGCTTTGCAAGTTAAAAGATGGACGGTACGGCGGAAACGAAGGAGCTGTCAAAATGGCAATCAGATTTACAGATGGCAATACCAATTTAATGATGGCGTCAGCGCCATCTGTGCGTTCGAGCTAGTACTAATTACACATTTTATATTTGATTTTTGGTCACAGATTTACAAATGTGATTTTGCAAAAATGATTTTTTTTTGGATTTTTGGTAGATAAGTAAGTAATAATAAAGTTTGCATAAGCACAGGAAAAAAATACTGCCCTTAAATCTGACCTTAAATCTTGCAAAAATCTGCTCCATTTTTTCATATTGAAATTTTTTTTGATAAAAGTACGATTTTTTTTATTTTTTTTTTAAAAATAACAATAACAATTATTATAAATAATAATTATTATTATATTATTATTATGATCTGCAAAGTTCATTTCCGTTGCATAATAATTGTTTACAGTTTTTAAATGGAGTAGAATTTTATTGGATTTCCATTTTCAATACAAATACAATATTTTAAATATGAATTCTTTGTACTTTTTTTTCACAAAAAATTTCAACACATGAAAAAATGGAGTGGATTTTTGCAACCGTTTCACAACTGGATTTATGGTACTGCCGTTTTGAATATTATGAGTTAAGGATTGAGCGTTCCGTTAGTACTTCCCAAATTTACTTCAGGATTCGTTTAAAATGCAGGAATGAGCTGCACAGGAGCTAAAGACGCCAGTCCTCTTTTACGCTTTTTTTGGTCTCTGGTCATTAGGTATTCCTCTGAAAATGAGCAATCACGGGTGTCCAATTGAGTTCATATAAATATATGAGCTCATTGTTCGAGACAGGCAACAATTAAAGTACTTCAAAAAAAAAGATAGGTATTTTTTAAGCGCAGGAGTATCTGAGTCATTTCGTGACTGTCGACGAAACATGGATCCACTGGTACACACCAGAAACCAAAAGGAACAGTCGAAACAGTGGACTTCACCCCGCGAACGTGCTCCGAAGAAGGCAAGACTGTATGTTCCATTGGGCGGAAAGGTGATGGTCGCTGTCTTCTCTGGGATTCACACAAACGCCCTTCTGGAGGCTTGTACGCATCTTCCCACTTTAGTAAATTAGGGAATAAAACTGAAATTTCCCTCCAGAGATTTTTTAAATTTAAAAAACTAACTGGTATCTGCCCTGCCCCAAAAAAAATCAATATTTGTGGTCGGTATTAAAAGGTATTATATATTGCTTGTTTGTATAAAGGTTAATGCGTTTTTTTATGTATAATATATGTTTTGTTAACATGCACTGGTATTTTATTTTTATTAATAAGCTATATCGTTCTTCTAAAAAAGATAGTCGTCATAATAAAACAAATCATACACAAATACTCAGATTGCCTGTAATGATTTTCGAACGAATAACTTATTGTCGCAGTCCTGTATTTTGATACATCTTCTACAGACAAAACCATAATAAATAACCACACATAATAACTAAAATTATATTATTTAATACATATATACTCTTGTCTGTGTTGTGTGTGTGCAAAGAAATCAGATTTTCTAGTGTGAAAATTGGTAAAATTAAAACAAGAGATACAATGACTTAACGGCTAAAGACAAACTATGCAAAATACAAAACTGAAAAGGGACAAAACTGCATATCATAATAAAAATAATTTTATATAAATAAAAAGTCATAGTTTAATAATTACGTAACACTATATATAGATAATAAACTACTATACACACAAACGCGCACGCGCAAACTACTTAAGTCTGGCTTGTAGGAAACAGTATAATATGCCAGCCTGTTCCATGACGTCAACCGTGCTCGACTCGAGCAAATCTTTCTGTTTGACCGTGTGTGGTGCTGGTCGCAGCAATGTTGGTCCAAACACCATTGCCAGATTGTGGAGCGACATTTTGTTCTCTATCTCTTGCTGGTGAACTCTGAAACATGAGAAAAAATAAATAGAATCAAAATGTTGTACTAACATTTGCAGGTGTTTTCTGCGCACCTGATTAAATGATCAAGAATGTAATTGATAGAAGCTTGGTTTGGCTCTGGAAGTTCTGTGAAGTCATGTAGCAGAGCCTCTGTGCGAGCAGGCTCATTGTTAAAATTACTGAACCGTTTGAATGTGTCGGACAGTTTCGGATATAGCTGGTCCGTGAATAAGGCCTCTGGGAGTTCACGTAAATACGATTTCAAAATTCCTGTAACCGAATGGATGTCCACTTCCTTGAGTAACTGCTCTGCCTCGTAATTGTCTGTAAAAATAGAAACAAAATATAAAACATTGAATATAAGCTATATATTCGCAAGACTTACTGCTCTCAAACGATTTTTTCAATCTGGCCAGATCGGAAGCAGACCCGCTGACCCGATATACGCCAACCTCGTACATTCCACGTCGCTCTACCTCTCGAATGCAAGCGCTAAGTATAAATGGAATGACTCGTTTTTCGCGCCTGCAAAATATTAGTGATCAGCATTATGTTTACTAAATAATATATGTATATATGTACTTTAAAACTTGATGTATCTTTGCGCCAAAGAGAGCGCCAGGTTTAGAGGTGGGAACGCGGCGCAACGACACCTCTCCCGGCACAAACCGTAATGCCGTATTCAATGTGATGTTATCCGACAGTTTAACTGGCATATTCATTTGTGTATCCTTTAGCCACTTTCGACTCAACTGTAAATATATACCAGTATTAGACTAAACACCCAGACATTTTAATTATTTCATTCTACTAACCTTAATAACTTGCTTGGCTCTTAATAGCTGACGCGGACTGTGATCTTCGTATAGTAGAATCCGTACATTTTGACTACCCTCTAGCTCCAAAATAAACGACTCGTTCCACAAGGGACTCGCGCTTCGACACACCATCTTCGTCTTGGCCTTGCGGAAGTAATGCCCATACGAGTCGATCTCAATGCAAATAAAGTAGTCAGCAACATGCTCCATGCCAACGATACCTTGAATATTAAGATGCAAATCACCAACCAGCAGACTTTCGTCACGGCTGTTTCGCATTAGATACGAGCCCATCTCGGTCTTTATCAGCGTTTGGCATGCAGCGATCCACGCTTGCAGATCGTAAATATTCACTGGAAGTGCTCCGGGAAGATTGCAGGACTGCTGCAATGACATAATGCATTCGATCCATTGGGTGCGCTCAAAGTCAGAGCTCAGAAAGAAATTCATAGTTTTATTATTAGATTTGTTCGAAATACGGAACAGCAGATTCGGTGAGGCCAACACGAGCTGTGCTTCAAGATCGTGCAGTTTTTTGCGGTGCTTGTCACCAGCCCGTGAACCGTACGAACGTTGTTTCTTTTCGTCCTTCTCTTCGAGTAGGATTTGATCGCGCACAGTGCAAGCCTGTGACTTTAGTTGTAAAATGTTCACGGGATTTGTTTCTTTTGGATCGTAGCTAGACTCCTCCAGTACGCAGATGTCGCGCAACGCAATGTACCACTTTAGCTCGAACTCAAAGCGATCACGACCGCTGGCCTTGTACTTAGCACACGCAATCACATCGTTAAACAAAAAGAGATGACGCAGTTTTCGATGGCCGTCTGCAAGCTCTACAATGAACGAGTTTTTCACTAGTCTGCGCAGTGCCTTATCCTCAGACTAAAATTTGACATTTTATTAGATTAACATTTGCTGTTTTACCACAAGTAGACTTACCGGAAACATGCTTTTTGTCTGAACAACATTAAATTCAGATAAAAAGGCGCGCATGATTTTTTGTGATTGCCTCAAAGGTTGGAAGTCTGGATGTGCTTGCGGTGTGCCATTAATCAAATCCTATAAATATTTAAATAGTGTTATTAAACAAATTAAAAATACCAATCGATTTAATGTACCTGCAAAACCATTGCATTCTTCTGTACCCGAGCCACCGGCTTGTGCAAAAGATCCTCCAACGTTAACGACTGTTCGTTCTGTGAGTTAAGCACGATACGGGACACGATCTCCTTGAACTGCTGATTGTTTGAGCCGCATTTTTTCACTGTGTCAATGGCACGCCCGTAGTTGTGCAGAAAAGCACCGTACAACGTTATATGACCGGCCAGTTCAAGGAAGTTTTCACCGACGAATACGTCGCCGGCAGAAGGATCCTGCTTGGCAACCTTCTGGCGAAGATTGTTTAGGAAGCGCGTGTGAACCTGGTGCAGTTCGTCGATTTTGAAGAACATTGTCTGGAACTCTTCTTCGGATATCACAGGCTGCGAAGTGGTCAGCGTTGCTCGTATTGCTTTCATGTACTAAATTCGTATAGCAAAAATTTATTAATATGTTAAACGCAAATAGTTTCATATTTAATACTTACTTGCATCATTTTATTAAGACACTCAACGTAAAGTGTTTCGCTTACAATAATACTGCTTATAATAGGCCTAATTAATGTACTTCTGGTGCCGTCACCCTGTGGATCAAGACACAAAGTGTTAGAAAAGTAAAGCAAGAATTGTATGTCTCTCAAACAACGTACCGAAAGTTTACGTAGGGCACTGGGCGTCGACGGAGTCTCATCATGAGAAATGGCGCGCATCAGCAAAGGCCCTTCCATTTCGCCGTCACTATCCATCGAGCTACTACGTTGTTCATTACCTTGTCTGAAAAAAAAAACAAAACAAAATGTAACATAATTTATTTGTAAAATCTCTAAAAAAACTTACGACAAAAAGTAGTCAATGTTAACATAATTGGAACTGCGTCCCGGAGATTCTGGTTCAGTCAGAATACTGGTCTGGCTGCTAAAGTTCTTAGAGTGGGCACCCGATGCTGATGACATCGGCAACGTACTGCCCGCATTTGAAATGTCGTCTCGACTGGATGTCGAACCGGTACCTCCGACAGGAATGTACACATAATCACCGTCTGCGCCTGCGCCGTTGTCCATTGGAACGGTGTCATAGAAAGGTTCGTGATCGAGATGCTGACCAACCTTCAGACCGTCCGAGCTCAACGACGATATTGACTCGTAGCTTTTTATCTGTAAAATGAGTTTGGGCTATAAAAATCGTCTGTAATATAGGAGCAAATTAAGTTGTATTACCCTTTCCGAAATGCCGTGTCCCTGAGAGGCCAGAGATTCCTTTGAACCGATGCTCTCGTTAGCACGCATGCTAAGACTATTAGTTGGACTGTCCGTACTGCGACTAGTTCCGAACTTACTAAGACTTCCTGTTGGCGAATCATTGCTTGTTGCAGACTTTCCAAGTGATCCGGTCGGACTTTGCGTGCGTTTAACTGAAACCATTTTAAAGTTAGCTAAATTTCTTAAAACATAAACCACTTGAAACTCACTTGCAACTGTCGGTCTGCGTGTCTTTTCCAGGCTCTCGGACTTGTTTACTTTACGGCCGAGCTCGTCAGCTAAATCTGAAGAAATTGAAAATTTACCACCCATTTCGGGTGTTGTTCGGCGATGTGCAGACGCCAGCTTAACGTCTAGCGAGTCTGAGGACTTTTGTCGAAGGATTTCAGAAGGTTTCACATTGCGCTCAAGCGAGCTAGACGCACTGCTGCTACCCGCCTCCTTTATGTTGGCACTTAATGGAACCATTGGTGGTTCTACGGGCGCAGCGCGTCGTATGTACTTCGGCGGAGGACGTGGAGGCACTTTTTTCTTAGCCTCAAGAACCGCTGCCAGGGTCGCTGATGAGACGAACATTTCACTCTTCTCTCGGACACCTTCACCGTGTACCTTATCCGGTTTGATTTCATCGATCGTTTTTATGGATTTCACTTCTTGTGCCTTTTCGCGCACAGATTCATTAACCTCAATTACGGTTACAAAGTGTGACGGTGCTGGTAGATTATTCTGGGCATCAATTAGTGCACTAACACTGTGACGCTTATTGTTCACCTCAACAAGTGCAACCGGTTCTGAAACAGCCGCGGCGGCGGAGGAGGAAGAGGATAACTTTGTTTCGAGTGCTTCGTTCGCAGCTGCTCGCTTCAGGTTGGAGGACAGCTCATTGATACATTGATTCAGAGCGCCGTCTTTGCGCAACTGTACCAATGTGTCATCCGACTGCCCACCGGAAGACTTCTCTTCGTTTGCTGTCGAGTTCGATCCATTGGATTTGGCCGGCGTGGACGCACCACTGCTAGAGCTGCTCGATTTATCTGTCGTCTCTGTCACAGAAGTCTGTGTTTTAAGTGGATTCTGTAAAATCATAAAACAAATGAATTAGTTCAATTGAATATTCTTGGGCGGGTGGGTGTAGGTCAAGAATTTGCTCATCGGAATTTCCAAGAATCAAAGTAAATTAATTAATCAGAAACAAGCAAATTGAAGTTTTACAAGGTTATTCTTATTATTATTTTTGCTTTGAAATAGTGATTTCATTGTGGTTTGCCGTATGGCTAGGATAAGGTATGACTGCGTGCGTGAATCCACAGAGCAGAGCTTCATTATAACAGCTTATTATGCACTAGATCTATTTATAGAATATATACAATTTATTTGACCCTTTTTATTGTGCTCATAAATACAGAATTAAGCTACACTATGGATGTGTGTACTCGCAAGAATGAGCAATGACACCGAGTCACCGATTGAGTGAGTCCAATCACGCACGCAAATGGTAACTTCCCCAATAAAACATATGTTGAATTGGTGTCTTTTATTGTATATATTTGGATCATCTTGTATTTGTATACATATTAAATTCAGAAATACTTTAGCTCGCAGACACAACAATCCATAAATCGACAACTATAAAATGGATAAACGAATAGCTGCGCCGTGTAATTGTGGCCTTTAGACTAAGACTGTTCATTTACCGTTGATCAAGACTAAAAGATACAAATTGAAGAAAAAACAAGTGTTTGTGTTTACTCCAATTGTGTATACATATATACACGGGATCAATAAACGCTTAGAAACGTATTTTTGCACCAGACTAAACTTATGCGTGTGTATTAGTGTGATAAATGCGAAAGTGTGCGTGTGGCCGAATGAATTTATACGAGGCAAACAAATGTATGCAAACGGGCCAATATTTGCGTAATTTAATTGAAATCACGTACGAACTCGGTGAGCGGTGCTATATTATATATACAATGTATACATATGAAAAGTAATTGAAACTATCATGTGGAGAATCCCAACGGGTGGCGGTCTGCCCTTAATAACTGTTTTCATTTGTAGATACCCGTAGACGAACGTAAAATCGTTTTAATAATATAAGACTTACTTTATTATCCTGTCTGAGTTCAGAAAACTGCAGCAATTAATTAAAGAAATGTTTTTTTCTCCTTTGCTTTTTTCATTATCAATGTTTTTAAAATACAGCCAGAAAATCCCTTAAGTGAAGAGCATCGAAGAAGATAAATAGATAGATTTCATCATAGATAGATTCCTAGATTATAAGATTTAGACATTCATAATCTGTTCTCTAAATGGATTGTCTTTAATAAGACCAAATGACTCTTAGATCATATAACCCCATTACCTAGAAACGGGACAATATGCTTTGAGAAATTGCGCTGCAATAAAGTTTCCCATAGATAAATAAAAATAAAATAAAGTCCAAGATGACACAGTTATTTCAGGAAATTCATAAAAAAATCGCAACAAGAAAAAGTTTAGTCAAATAATCAGATTTTAAGAAAAAAAGAAAAAAAGTTGTTATTTAATAATAATAATTGGTATTAAATTATGGTATAAGGACTGAGATCGAAAAAAATTCTAACTTTAAATTACCCTAACTTTGAAACCCCTTATCCAATTATAAAAAATCAAACAGGTTTAAAGAGCAAATTTAATTTCTGATTAAATAAGTGAACACAAATAATTTGATTATTTTTGCTTGTAGAAATCTGCCAGCTTCTCCGGTAACCCTGCCATTTGCGCCTTTATGGTGGCTTCTGAGACCTTCTTGCTGATGACTGCATTCCATTTATTTCTGAAATCTTTATCGTCTTTAACTTCCTTCTTTATTTCCTTCAATTTTATTTTGGTCAGAGCCCAATATCTCTCAACAGGCCGAAGCTCCGGACAATTTGGTAAGTTTGCTTCCTTTGGCACTATTATGATGTTATTGTCTTTGTACCATTTGAGGGACTCTTTGCTGTAGTGGCAAGATGTTAGAAAGCACTCTTTCACATAAATTTCACCATTAATAGTGCCAGTTTCTACGTAGCTCCGACTTCTTAGCCCACAAGTGCAAATCGCTTGCCACACGAGAAACTTCTTGGGGAACTTTGACTTTTGTTTTGTTCTA
>JAAAKO020091705.1:0-22235 GCA_010015015.2 Bolitophila cinerea
GCTGCATCTCCTGTAAAGGATGTTTCTAAAGTAGAGGAAGTTATCCGCAAGGACTCTATCACTGAAACTCCTATTTTGAAATCTGAAGCTGCATCTCCTGTAAAGGATGTTTCTAAAGTAGAGGAAGTTATCCGCAAGGACTCTATCACTGAAACTCCTATTTTAAAATCTGAAGCTGCATCTCCTGTAAAGGATGTTTCTAAGGTAGAGGAATTTATCCGCAAGGACTCTATCACTGAATCTCTAATTTCGAAAATTGAAGCAGTGTCTTCTGTAAAGGATGACCAAACTGAAGTTATTTCTGAAGTTGAAACTTCTGAAACTCCTATTTTGAAATCTGAAGCTGCATCTCCTGTAAAGGATGTTTCTAAAGTAGATGAAGTTATCCGCAAGGACTCTATCACTGAAACTCCTATTTTGAAATCTGAAGCTGCATCTCCTGTAAAGGATATTTCTAAAGTAGAGGAAGACATCCGCAAGGACTCTATCACTGAAACACCTATTTTGAAATCTCAAGCTGCATCTCCTGTAAAGGATGATTCAAAGGTAGAGGAAGACATCCGCAAGGACTCTATCACTGAAACTCCTATTTTGAAATCTGAAGCTGCATCTCCTGTCAGGGATGTATCTAAAGTAGAAGAAGGCATCCGCAAGGACTCTATCACTGAAACTCCTATTTTGAATTTTGAAGCTGGTTCTATCGTAAATTATGACAAATTTGTAGTTCATTCTGCAATAGATAAAGTTTTCTACAAAGACTCTGAGACACAATTTCTGCAATCCGGAAAAGTTTCATCTGTCAATTCTCTAATAAAAATATCCCCTCCATCTCAATTGAGTCTAAAACCAACGCGTGCAGCTATATCTGTTGAATCTGCACGCGAATCTTCTATTTTAGTTTCTCCTTCCGGTAAATCTCAAGTAGTATCCTCTGCCCATTCAATTAAAAACGTTAACGATAAAAAAATAACCTCCAAAAATGATACACACAAAATTTCCAAATCTTTTGAATCAACAACGAAAAATAATAGTACTATCTTAAAGGATACAAACTATTCATTATCAGCTGCGAGCACAAAATTCTCCGTAACATCTGCGAAACCAGATAGATCGGACGAACTGAGGAAAAGTAAAGTAGGTAATAAAGAATATTCCCCGATTCAAAAAGATTTGCACAAACTAACGGGAAACTCGAAAGCTTCGTTCACAACAATCATGACCAAATCCCTCGATCACCCGACCGATCTGCAGTTTAGTGTACACTTTGACAATGGTGGCGCCCGTAAAACTGGTAGCACTACAACTTCCGCTACTACTACTTCCGCTACTACCACTTCCGCTACTACAACCATTACTACAATCGCACATAAACAAAACGCAACGGATAGTAAGCTACGTGCTAAAGATCACACTAAAAAACAATTAGTAAAAAAGAAGACAGTCACAGAAACAAAGAGTACTTCCTCAGAGGAAAACAATATTTCGGCAAACCGCGACCAGAAAACGTTTACAAAACGAAAACAAAAGACAGAATCAGCACCTCCGACCAAGTCGATTTCAATTAAGAAGGACGTCAAGTCAAGCATTAATTACAGTACAAAAGAAAACATGAAGAAGGTAACCAATGAGCAAATACGAAGTACATCTGCATCCTCAAATAAATCGATGAGCCGTTCGATTACTTCCAGTCACACGTACGGATACATGCAGTCCACAGTGTCTAGAAACCAGAAAGTTGGAATCACTGCTGTGACAAAGACAACGAGTGTTCCGTACGAATCCGTCTACAAATATCGAAAGTCCACGACTACAGCACCAGCGCCAGTTGCTAAAGGTTCACCCGTAAAAAGTGGTGTGATAAAATCTCGATCCCGCACACCAGTCGCGGTAAAGACGGACAAAAAACAGGTAGTCAACTCGAGGTCAGGCACACCGGACAAAATTACTAGAAAACACACGAAATCCACAAGTTCCAGCTCAGAGACAACCGAGTCCGTGCAACGATTGTCTAGATTGAGCATGAAACCATCAGCACAGAAACAGTTCACAAGAACTCTGTCTAACGATAATCAGTCTTCGGTTCATAAACTGCGTTCTATGTCGAAAGACAGTCCAAAAAAGACAACGAAATCTTCCGCACTCATTGAGACCCACACGAAAGTGGGATCTCCAAAATCAATGTCTTCATTTGTTGAAGAAAAAGCTCACAAAGACATAAGACAAACTGAAAAGAAACAACAACAACAAACCGTGCACATAATGCAAACTAAATCAATTGAAATTACGAAAGACATTAAGAACTCTAGAAATTCTACGTTGATTCCGATACGAAAACAACAGCAAATGTCACCGAAAAATAAACCGGACGCAATGTCCAAGATGCAATTGACCGACAAGAAAGCGATTGCAGCAAAGCTCCCTAAAAAACCCGAGCCCAAAGAGCGTACAGTCAAGGCTGTCCGGTCCACAGAGCGCCACCGCTCCACGGAACGCCACCATCGCAAGGAACTGACCACTCTGCGAACTGCCTTTGTGCCGAGCAATGAAGATCTGTACCGCTGCAAGTCAGCCATGCAGTACCACCAATGCGAGAAAACCGATTCCAGGTCAGACATCAAAATGGAACCGGTCTCACTTCCGTCCAGTCCAAGCAGACTCATCCGGACCAAACAACAAAGTAACAGTACAAAACTATTGACCAGTGAGGTATTTACACGTACGGTTGACTCGTCCAAATCGATCGAGGTGATCTATCGTCAGCCAACGGCCCAATACGAGAGCCTGCGTCGAAACTACGAGTACAAGTACAATGATGTTGATGTTAGTTTTATTGACACGACCGACTCGAGTTTGTCGGATTCAATAGCATTGCCATCATCATCGTCGGAGTACGACATGGATTATTTCGGTAAAAGGAAACGGTCATGCAGTCCGGCTTCGCCAAAGCCCAACAAGCGTGCCCAACAGTTAAAGGAACAAAAGATTCGTCTAACAGACATCGATATGATTCGGTCGACAACCAACGAGGACGAAGAGACAACTGTGACCAAACTTCCAAAATCACATGAACTTGACATAGACCCAGACCATGACCCAGACCATGACAATGACGAAGATGACGATTCTAACGAAACTCCTCCTCAACCGCATGAACCAAATGTTGATGTAACCACATCAGATACGAACAACGCCACCGCTAGCGATAGGTGTTCTGACACAGTATCCTCGACCACCATTGTCTTGCAGGAAGAAGACTGTTTGTCTCCGATCCTAGATTTCAAGGCCGTAACACCGCCAAGGCAAAGGTACAAATTCGACTACCAAGTGGTTTCAGACACAGGTAAATAAATACAATTGCGATCTATGTGATGCGATAATTGGGTCGTAGCCCCCCTCTCTTGTAAAACTCCTGCTCGGGTTGTGTATAGAGTCAATTTCGAAAAGAAAAGAATAAGAAAAGTCCGCCGAGTACTCTGAGGGGTCCCTAAATACATCACATAGACTGACAACCAACTTGTTATATGTATAATGTATAAAATGGTGCTTTAGTAGTCTTACTTTAAATTATCTATGTAAACACTAATCTCACAGGAAAATATATCCTATAATTATATATGTATAATTAAATATATATAGAGATAGATATCGCAATTGAAACTTTAGTTTGTATTTGAGATTTCTCTCTAAATATAGATAAGAAATAAAAAAAAGCTTCGATAACTCCAAATGTTTTGCTCGACATCCGAGCTCTCGCGCACAACACTCTACTGCACGCACGCACAGCTAACCTAACCTAAAAAAATAACCTCAATCTATGTATAAATAAATATATTTGTTTTAAGCACAATCGCAATGGCAGAAATACCGGTCATCTCTATAACCCAGGATGCAGGAATATTTGATAACAATGACAACGATGACGATGCGTGCATCGACATTGCCAATGCTCACACAGACATCGAAGATCTGGACACCGATGATGAGAATCGATGCCGAACTCCGCATCAGAGCCGAAAACTGAGTCTCAGTCAGGCTCTGCGTAGACTATCAAATATCACCTCGATCGAAGACTACCGTGACTCTGAAACCGATGACGAAATCAAAGAAGATGACGGTGATTCCGATTATAATTCAAAGTTTCCGTTGAATGAGTTCTTAGATCAGGGATTCATTGTGGAGTCAACGAATGCCTCCTCGTCGGCTGGAGGTCGTACGGGTACGACGAGTAAGAATCGTAAACTTTCTAATTCACTTTTTGTGCATCAGCTCGACAATGACCCCGGAGCGGTGACCGACTACGAGAATGTGGAAACGTCTGATGACGAGGACGGGGTGGCCAGTTGTTATCGACATTACACAGCTCCTGGTAAATACGATGAGTTCCTAGTGTTGTCAGAGGAACTGAACAGCACGAGTATTCATGATTCACTGGCGATGCACCAGAGGCGTCGATCGGACGCAATGGGTCCGGTATCGTCGGACTCGGACGTAGACGTGTCACCTGCTGCCGTTGTGCATAGACGTGGCCACCATCATCATCGACGGGCCACTTGCAAGAAACACTATAATGTGTCGGACATCGAGAGCATTATTAATACGGATGACGAAGATGGTTCCTCGTACGGCTACAATAGAAGATTGCGTTTGACTACAGGTGATGGTGAGGAGGTGATGCTGCAGAGCAGTGATCCTGAAGATGAGCATGCTCAACCAGAAGAGATTCATGAGATTGACATTACATTCAGTCGAAGTGCTCCGTGCTGTGTACTGAGGAATAGAAAAGAACAGACTAGACAGCAGCAGCAGCCATCGTCATCATTGTTAACCGTTGCCATGGCAACGGAGGAAGCCATCACAGATGTGGAGAACCTGAACTCTTCGTCTGATGATGATGACGAACATTCGCATAGTAATCTATTGATACCTAGCGCTATTGTACAGATGCCAATAACCGATATTGAAGACTTTGGCGAAGGTGACGATGAAATTATGGACAGCTGTGCACAGCCTGATGAATGGGAACGACACACCGTCACACCGTCACCAGTGCGTGAACTAACGGTTGTAAGAGAAAATGCTACCGGTTCACCGATCTCCCGAGCTATGCCCTTGGAGAATAACATGTTTCTAGACGTCCAAGAGGCGTACATAGATAAAGGGCTCACTGACACTGAAGACATGTCCGGCAAAGAGGAAGACTACGATGACACTACAAACAAGTATGTTATCGAGAGTGCGCCTGACATGGACGGTGGTATTGTACATAACACTGAGTTTGTCCGTCCAATTCGTAATCGTCGCTTTGATTTCACTAACTGTGAACCGGTTACAGATACTGAGGATCTAAACATAACCGGAACTGTACGCCGAAGAAAGCTCAAGACAAAGCACACTTTACAAAAAACATCTAAATTTCTAGACACTCACTGTGTATCCCATCGACCCACTACCGATGTAGAGGATCTCAGTGATGATGATGATGGTCAAAAGCAAGTGACCCCAAAGAATACAGTGAAACAGTTGATGTCTATTCCTATTGATGTGCATGATGGTGGTGCCAAAACAGATGTAGAAATGTTGTCCGATGACGATGGCAATCTAACCGTAGAACCACCGCATGACATTGATCCGTCAGTGCTCAATCAAGAGTCCTACTATTCCACAGTAACGTCTCGAGACGGCTGTTCCAATACAAAACTTCTTCATCCACGGGTGCCATCAATTCGAAAACTATCGCCTACACCGGACTTATATCTTTCGGCTGCAGGCACTGATACCGAGGATATGCAAGTAACATCCGATGCGGAAGATCTACTGCAGGCGGATCCGTACTCATGCGCCAGTACCGTAAGTCCACTGGAACTCCAGCATGCACTGGACGAGTGCGGCAACTGTACCGTGTACGATAAGTCTGTGAGCCACTTCGATCGAAACGCCGAGTACAGTCAGCTGAAGGGTGAACGTGAGTATCAGGATGCCGTCACAGATGTGGAGTTTCTCGAAGAGGATCTAGCAAACTATGTCGCTGTGGCTTTGGATCTAGAGCGTAATTTTAAAATTGTCCCATATAATTTCCATAGCGTATGTAACTCCTGGCCAGTAATTCAAAAATATTTAATTAAAAAAGCTTAATAAATAATCTATTATAATCAAATATTCCCGCCAAAATGCTCACGATTTACACAACACGAGACTATAATTCGATTATATTGAATTTCAGATGAGGAAACCAAAGGAAAAACGGAAGAGGAACAACTGATGCAGCCACTACAGGAGGACACCTTGCATGTCTCTGACCCAACTAAAGGTAAGCTTGAAACGCCTATATGTTCATCCTTTTTGGCACTCTAAAATATGATTTCAAACCAACACCCACACAAACACACACACACACACACACACACAAACACCTACTCCTACAGAATATACTCTCTAAACTTTACCTATCTATACTAACTAAATATAAAACAACTCATCATCAATATATGATTTTCCGAGCACATTTCAATTGTTTTTCATGTTACATGTGGAGAGTGACTCCGGCTGAATGTGTTCACCAATAAACCAGGCAATGTGTGTATGCGATAACCTAAAATGGTCCTTCGAACCGACAAATTTAGTTTTTTTTTTAAATGAAAGTATCTAGTGACCATAAATATACAACAACAACAAGAATATCATTGGCATCAGTGAACCAAACTTAAAATCAGGTTTATAAAAATGATCATTACCTGGTTTCTGGAAGCGCGAACAATTTGGATTTCCTAAAAGATGAATGGCCAGGCTTTCATAATTTTTGTTTTTGTTTTTGTTTCAATCATCATCAATACCACAAACACCCATCTAACCACCAACACCACCACCACTACCACTACCACACCACCAACTACCACTTTATAACATGAATGTTTTTTGCTTGCCTTTTTCATTTCAGGACCAGTGTACGCATTAATACGTACCGAAGCCATAAAATTAGTTGATAGTACGCTAGAGGAGAGTATTAGCATAATTAAACAGTCCCAGATCGAAGCGGATCGGATTAGTCGTGCGTGCGATGATGAATACGATGATTACGATGATGATGAATTGGCCATTAGCTCATCAGTAATGGCCACAAATCGAGAGCTAAATTTCGCAGCAAGTCACAATGATGACATTTCGAATCCGTCCGAAAAGTATACTTCCACCAAATAATTGTTGCTTGTGGCTCATGAAACTAGTTCACCGAGTCTTCCATTGGAACGGGGTGAAAGTAATTTGTATGGTGCGAGTGTAATGACCGAAAATCTATTAGAAGAACAATGCAAAGGTGATTTTTGTATGTTGTAATGGAATCATAGTAAATGGTGTTTTTTGTGTGTGTGTGTCTTAAACCTAGAACTAGTACAGCTGTGCAATTATCTCAGCTCGATGCCGTTTTATTTAACCAATATTTGTTTACATTAATCAATACCATACAAACTCATACGATTTGTGGTCAGTACGTTCCATATTTGAAGAGGTCTTTAAAAACAAACTATTAAAAAAACACATAATCCCTGATCTCAAGGGAAAGATATGAAGATAATAAAGTTAGTGTTGACTCTTCCTTCTTTAGAATGTAAATAATTCCACCAGTTGATATTTTACGTTCGTATTTATGTATCAACAAAAACCATCCTTCTATCGATTCCGAAATAGTTGTCGGACATTGTTAGGTTTTTGTTTCGATGTCATTTTTGTCATAGTTTTAAGGTTGATATATTAAAAAAATGTATCATCATTATGGATTGAGTAATTCCGAGAATTTAAATTTTTGCTCTGTTAAACAACCAAAACACTAAAAAGATTTTTTAGTACTATTTTATTTTTTTTTGTTTATTTTTTGCCTCCCATATATACAAAAAAAATTGAGGATTTTTAAAAATGTCGCATTTATGAATTAAAATGAGGACATCATCCATTTTTGACGTTTATATTTTTATATCGAATTTGTATACATGTAAAAATGGATCCATGACGGACTTTTAACTATACCGATTTTAATTAAATGTTGGACATATTACCTTTTTAAACTGTGTCCATGTCGGATTTTAATCCGTCTCTGGTTAATATCCATGAACATTCTTTTCTATGTCGAAATGTTATCAATGTCTGATTTTTATCCATGTCCGACTTCCTGTCGCGATATCTGATCCAAATCTAAGTTATCGGATATTTATCCATATCGAACATTCATCCAATTCCAAATTTATAAAATTAAATTAAATTAAATCCATACCAGAATTTAGCAATGTCATAATAACAATGTCAATCTTTATAGTTAGGTCGTATATTTCCCCAGGACTGAATTTTATATATATATTATCGGACTTTTTTCCATTTAAATCCAATTATTTTTTCCATTTAAATCCTATTTATTTACAAGTACATGTAAGACGATTATTACCAATGCGGTATTTTTATCCATTTTTTACTTTTTACTAGATTGAACAAAACTTAAAATTGAACGAAACGTGATGATTTTATTCCGCTAAATTTTAAGTATTGGTTTAATGTTGGACTTTTATCCATGTATGATTAATATCGAAGACATTCTTCAAAAATCACAAGCTAATTTTTCGTCAACAATTAATGAGTACATTTTAGCTTTGAAGTGTGTCTATATCAGATTTTAAACCATGTTTATCGTACTTTTATTCATGACAGACTTTTATATGTTTGTTTTTAATATTGGACTGTCATTCATGTTGTTTTTCTATCCGGACTTATCAGTTTTGTATACATGTCGCAATTAAATTGATATATGAAATGTATTAATGCCAGACTTTTATTCAAATCGGACATTTATGTATGTTGGACTTGAGCTAAAAACAAATTAAATGAAAGTGTAAGATTTCTCCATTAACAAATTTCTGATTTTTAGGGTTATGTTCTTCATTTACAAACCAAAACTAGATGGTGGTTTATATAAGGAGTTATAAGGTTGTTTTCATAATTATTTTTAGCACCATTTCGAATTGCTGTTAGGTAAATAAATTCTATACTTAAGAAAGTTTTTCTGCAATCATATATAATAATGATTTTTACCTCGTGTCTTTTTACCCAAATCATCATTTATCATGGAACAATTTATAACTCTAAAACTAAATAAAAAATAACGTAAGGGATTTATTAAAATGAAATCAAGATTTGCAGCCTATTCTAAATCACTTTATGACACCTTTTTTACTGACACATTTTATCTGCATGATTTTGGCTTTGTTTTAGCATAATTTTATTTGTTTTGGGATATGTTTTCATGAGTTCGGCAAAATGTGAAAGATATTTCAACATGTTTTAGATTTGTGATTATTATTTAGTCAGAAAATCATTGATTGAACCTAAAATATAAAAATGAAAGCTGTACTCGTAATATTTTGTGAAAAACTGTCATCAATTGTTAACAACTGTCAATACAATACTATACTTGTCCAAAACTCTAGCAACTGTATTGACACACTAAATTTACAAACAATTTACAACACATCCCGTTCGGCTCGTCTCACGTTACCCCACTGTAAAGAAAAACAATCGAAAGCATAATCAAAAGAAAATAATCATATCATACAACGTACTAAACATAAACAAAAACATAGTATTATTACAAAATGATCCCTTACACACACAGTCACACGCACCGCCATCAACCCTAATTACATACACTACACAAACATACAATAACCTCTAACTAAAACCTCCATAATATCATTTTTCATCGCTTTCATTTTTTTAGAGCCAGGATGTCATTCTGCCCCAACTGATATCATACCGAAACCATCTCCCCGACTAACGAAACCACTAACAAGTGATGCTAGTAGTAGTGTTGCTATAAACGATCCACAACCACCACAACCACTACCACAATCACCAACATCACTAACGTACAGTAGACAAATCACAGAAAATCTTTCCGATGTTCTTATCGCTAGTTCTGCGCCGCTCGAAACTGAGTTAGGCGAAACCGTTAATCGTGAGTCCGGTGACTATACGGACACAAAGAAATTCTGGGAGACACTAGAGACTCCAAAGCAGGCGCAAGAGCTACAGCCGCCACCTGTGCCAAAACCACGGTCACAGATCTCAACCAGTATCATCAGTACCAGCGTAACCACCACCACCAGTAACCTAACATCGAATGTTCCAGTGTTTCGCAGTGAGGAATCGTTTGATGGTAGCCTCAGCGTTCGCGATAGCTCTTCGAAAATATCATCCGAACAACAAGTCGAGTACTCAGAGACAAGTAGCATTGTGTCGTCTGACATCAAACACGAACTGCGTGACGATGACTCAATCGCTGCTATCGACGATAAGCTTGAAGATGAATCGTATCCAATAAGCGACAGGATCTATTTAGATCTACACGACGAGCAAAGTCAGAGCCATGAAGTGCGTGTGCCTGATTCGGAGTCGTTTCACAAAGACCGAACGCAAGAAGAAGATGTTTCGTTGTCCGAGGACGTGTCCATTTACAAGGTAAAGGAACGCGAAGATATTTTGGATCTGGACGAACAAGATTCCACGGAGTTGGCTGGGGTTGGGAGCAAAGATCACACGGTCATCAAGTCGACGAGTTTTTACATTGGAGAATCGAGTGTGAATGTGATTACCAAAACGGCGGAGGAGATTGAGCAACATTCCGATGGGATTACCATCAAGACGAAATCCCAGATAACCATGATTACTGAAGAGCCACAATATGCAATGGTATCGGAAGTTAAACAGCATTATTTTGAGGATGCACATGTAGTTGATGATGAAGAAGAAGAAGATGACAAGGAAGCACTAATCGTTAAACGAAAATTGGAGACTGTTGAAGATATACCATATTATGAGTCACAGCAGATGGTTGTAGAGCCAATCGCTGCTGAGAGATTGTTTAAGAGTCATGATGATAGCATAGTTTCAGATGCCGAAGATCGCGAGAGTTCTTTTGGGGTAGTTGAACATAAGTTGGTTATTGGAGAGCCACATCAAAAACGTACAAGCGCTGATGAAAGAACCTATCAGAATCACGATAAAGAATTCGAAAGATACCAAGAAGTGCTAAGCACTGAGTTGGACTCCGCTGAACAGCTTTTGCATGAAACAGAACAAAGTGTTTCAGAGCCTATTGTTGGTGATGTAACTTTCCAAAGTCATGGAAATAACGTCGAGGAAGAGCTAAGCACAAAGTACGTTCATCCACCGATTGAGACAGTTAAAGTAGAGCTTACGCTAGATGAGCCAACCGCTGCGGAAATCTCTTTCCAGATTCACGGTATTGAAACCGTTGAGGTTGATAAAGAGATTAGCTCAAGGAATGTACATTCAAAGTTGGACACTGGTAAGGTAGAGCTTCAGAATGATGATCCACGAGAAGAAACTATCGTTGAGCCAACCGGTTCTGATAGATTTGTCCTAAGTCACCAAACTGACGACGAAGAAAAGCTAAGCACAAACAAGCAACCAAAATTGGAGAAGGTTAAAGTAGATCGTACATCTGATGATGAAAAAGAGCTGAGCACAACAAAGGAACCAAACTTGGAGACGGTTAAAGTAGAGCTTGCCTCTGATGATGACTCAGTTAAAGTAGAGCATACAACTGAGGAGCCTACAGCTGCTGATAGATCGTTTAATAGTTATGATGAACAAGTCGTTGAAGGTTCAGACGAGCTAAATTCTCAGTCCGTTCATCCAAAGTTGGACATCACTGAAGTGGAGATTTCCCCAGATAAGCCACAACAAACTATTTCCGAGATTACCACAACTGATACAAACACGGTTCACAGTCGAGATAATGAGCCAATGCAATTACCAGTTTGTGCCGCACCTGAGATATTCCAATCACTTGAATCCAATACAGAACATTCCAGCTTTACCGATATCAATCAGCAGGCCTCAACTTCTACCTACTTCCAGCAAGACATTGTCGCACAAAAACACGCACAAGATCAACGCTCAGAGTTCACGTTAGACTTAAAGAAATCCGCTGAACCACTAAATGACGTAGAATTCTATATGCTACAGACGGAGTCATCTGATGCTGATCATCCGAAAGAACAACAAGACGACCCCGCGAATCAGAGCCAACCCGCTGAAGATGCTACAGATGATCTGGACAAAGCGGACAGTCCATCCGAAGCCAAGGAAATCGTTGAACAAGCACAATCGCACAAAGTTCATACTTTTAAAGAAGAACCTGCATCGTACGATGCCACAACAGCGCACTTGGAACCAGTGGACTTGGACGCACAAGAAAAACTTACTCTGGAGATGGAAGCAATAGAAGAAAAGAAAAGACAGGCCATCCATCAGATGATCGTTGAACAAACGTTCGCCGAGGTGCAAGAGTCCCTTGAAGCGGTCAGCGAAGACCTGATCGAAGTTGTTCAAGATGGCCGCCTCATCAAGGAGTCACCGTCTGAGTTCGAGTTCAAGGTTCTGCCACACATCAAGTATCCGCAGCTCGAAGTCCACTCGGAAGAGCAGCCACTGGCACATAGTTCAGCTATTGAAATAGATGTAGAGGCCTCAAACGTGATCGCTCCCATTGAGCAAGACTCAATCTCTACAGATTCCACTAAGCCCGATGAAGAGGTGTCCTCTTCAAACGAAAATTCCATCGAAACCAATAAACTCTTGGATGTGGTGCATCGTAAGCCAAAAACAGTCAATGTCACTAATCGCTGGTCCGTTTCAGACCCTGACAACAGCTCAGGCAGTCATTACGAGAGCTTCGAGAAGACCGACAGTCGACCATGTTCGTCAGACGTTGAGAATCTGTACACATACACGTCCGAGTATCAGACCGCGCACGATGCATCCTCACTAATGGCTGGCGGCTCGACCGAATACCATACGGCGGCTAGTACGTTAGAGCACAGTGGTCAGTCGACGACGATTAGCTCCAGGGAAAGCATGAAAAGTTTCGATTCGGAAAGCTCCGGACAACTGGGCAGCATAGAGGTATCCGAGGCCTCGGAGACATTGGTACCGTCCACAATGGACCCGGATATGCACACAGAAAACCAATTTGATTTGGAAGAAATGGACGATACTGGTTTGCTGTTCCCTAGTCTCGATACAACAACCGGTGACACTCAATTTGATTTAGATGACATGGATGCGAGTGAGCAGAAGTTTTCGAGTCTCGAGGCGGCAAGTTCTAGCCTGTTGGACGATAACGAATTAGACCGAGAGCACTGTGACATCAGTCCGAGCATGAAACGCTCGCAAGAGATGATCTTCCAAGCGTACCAAGTGGCTTCACCAGTGGATCACAGTGAAGATGAGGGTGAGGTGTGTGAGCGAAAACAGAGTTTCGAGACGGATGACATTATGTTTGAGACTAGTAGCATTGAGGATGGCGGTAGACTAGGCACAAGCCTGGAGGAAGGCAGCTTTATGTCGGTAAGCGTTTCAAGTGCCTCGAATGCTGAGACAATGGTTGAGAACGTTCCGGACGAGATGGCCAGTTCCTTTGGGAGCTCGTTGATCGGTAGCTATGAAATGCACTCTCTGCTGCGCGATGACATGTTGGCCGGTTCACTAGATGACACTAGTTTGACTGAGCATCTAGAGCGTTTTGCCATGAGCACATCGGTGGTAAAAGAAGACGATGTAGTGTCAGTCACAACGTCCGAGGTACGGACAGACGTATCGGAATCATTCGATCAGCACAGCAAACGGACCAAGGGTCACAAGCGTACGGACAGTACGTCGTTCCTGAAGAGCTTAGAGTCGGTGGTAAAACCGACCTATGAAGCTGACGATTCGCTGGACGAAGAGATGGTTATTCATGGTGAGCTCACTGCAACACATTCTGAGGACGATGACAAAAAAGGTAGTGGATCGGACTCGGATTACGATCGTTACGAGACAGAGTACTCACGATCGTTCAAACAGCCCACTAAGCAGGGCAAAAAGAAATACATCGCAGACAAGAACATAGAAAAGGCCGAAGTAGAGGTGATAGAGCGCAAGATATCGTTACCATCGATTGAAACGATTGTCGAGGATGCCGAAATCGAAGGTGATGCATCGCAAACCCTAGAACGGGCAGTTTCGCAAAACATGCTAGACTACTCTAACATTCCGGACATAATGATCACCGATGATCCGACAAAGTATGTTCTGGATGATGACAATAGTGTGTGCGATGAAATGGACATACCCGAACCGACATCTGCGTCCACATCAGCATCCCCGGCTCGTGAAATCCGCTCACCCGTGCACTACGCCAAAGAGTCCGAAATCAGACTAATCGAAGAGGACTACCATGAATCGATCGAGAAACAGTACAAGTCTAAGATTGCTGATGTCACGACAAAGTATGACTTTGATGAGAACGAACTGGCTGAGTCTCCGGGCTCTGACTCTTTTGAGATGCTCGAGCAGCCAGACATTGCCGATGAGTTTGTAATCATCGAAGAGGTGGCCAAGGAAGCCAATGAATTCGATACTGAGGGTAAGGGTGTCAGTATAAAGCATCTCAAGTACATTAAGAAACACGATGATGAGGTAGAGACAATGCTTGTCAAGTCTGCGCCCGCTGCCACAAACGAAGGCTCTATTATATATCATGGAAGGAATGATCTGGCATTTGACTATGATGAGGGCTCACCGCCTGATGATGGAGAGCTAGCTGGTCACAGTGAGTACGAGCCAAATGGTATGGACTCTAGCAGAAAATGGGTTGAGATGCAACTGGCCGAGCAGGCACAGAATCTTCGATATCCGTATGACATGGATCGTGGTGTGCTCGAGGATATCAAGGAAGAAGATACTGACATGGAGGTTGGCAGCAGTAGATTGAGTAGCTTCCGGGATACGTCGTTGTCAAGTACACCCGACTATGATGTGCTGGCTGGTCGAAAGTATTTTGCTAAAGAGCACGATGACATGTCCGTGAATAGTTTGCAGGAGTTTGAGAGTTTGGAACAAGCCATTTCACTGGAAAACCGAAAGTTCTTGCCGAGCTCACAGGAGTCGTCGAGCAATGGAAGCTTTCCGAAACGGTTCCTGCTGAAGGGCAACGGCGCCGGTGATGATATCTCGTTGTCTAGCCTAAAAGAGTTCGAAGGACTTGAGAACGCATGCTTGGAGGCACATTTAATTGAGATCAAGGCTAAAGAAGAGGCAGCACTGTTACTGTCGCGATCGGATGAGTCCAGTGGTTCGGACAAGGTTTTGCCACGCGTCAAAACGACCGTGTCAACAACAAAGGCGACCATCATAACACAGTTCTCACCTGCTGTTACCAGCAGATTCACGGAAGACCATAGTACAGCGACGAGTTCGGGCACAACGACTACATCAGTACAACGGACCGTAACGGTAACGTCAAAGTTCGATGATGGCGACGACGGAAATATCATGACAGTTTCCTCGGATAGTTTAGACATTGACCGGTCAAAGCCCAGAACCCTAGACACCACGTCACAGTTCGGAAGCAGTGATAGTTTAGAGATAAACCGAAGCTCAAACGATATTATGACAAGTAGTATTGATTCGATTGAAGTGTCCCGAGGAGGTCTTACAGCTGTATCGTCAAAGTCTGACCTGGACTCACTGGAACAACTTCTGTTGGCTGGACGTACTGCTGACGACATGAATCGTCGTGACAGTATTGACTCCATTGAAATGCAGTATGCTCTCTTAGCGCAGGCTTCAAATTACGATCGAGACTCTACTCTTGACGGTGTTACCACATCGCACACTGACTATCAGTCGACCAGTTCTGGCAGCCATCAATCTGCTACGCACACAAGAACCACCATAACTAGTACTACGAGTTCCTCGCAATCGTACGGATACGGATCATCGATGAGCAAAGACATTTCAAATGACTCACTCAACGTTAATCAATCCGAACCGGATGCATTATTGACCAGCTCCGAGAGTCTAGACCGAAGTAGTTCAACCGCTACAAATGCCACGTACACAAATGACTATGATTCCCAAATGTCGGGCAGTATGACCAGCTGTGGATCGAATACATTAATAGATTCGCTGGACAGCCAGTACGTGGATCTCTATCAACAGCATGAAGCCTCAAGCTCCGCTCATCAACTCGAAGGTCTGAGCGAAGAGGAACACATAATTGAACGATCAGAAACGAGAGGTAACTAGAGAAACAGAAAGAAGGTGACAATTTATAAAAATCGCATTTCATTTTTTTTTTGTTTTGTTTGGTTGGCGATTCTGTTTTTCTTTTCACACAAGATACGCGGGACGACCCCTGTTTGTTATTTATACAAACTGAGCTCTGATTAAATTACAGCTTATATATAGTATATTGTACATAATTGATGCGCAGTTAATGTTGCTTTAACTCCCCACCTTTTCACACCCTAATATCAATGTCGCGTCATCGTACCGACCGATCGATCGGGTCTATGGGATAATTTCGTTAAGTGTGTGTGGTTTGAGACTGTTGCTATAACCGCATGTTCATTTTTTTATTATTACTGTATGTAGTAGTTTCTCTTCCGTCTCAAGTGAGAAAAAAGGAGAGCTAGTAGAGTAGTTCATCGGTGCAGACCGGTATCTAGTAGTGTGTTTTAAATATAGGAACAATCATGCTTTAATAAACTAACCTGTATTTTTGTATGTGTTTTTAAGCCGGCGAGGTTACGGATGGAGCAAAGGCGCAGCCCAGCAAGCCAGAATAAACATATAGTACACTTAAACCAAAATGGCGCGTCGTCATCATCTGGCAACACCAAGATTGCCATCGCCGCCATAACCGCTTTGATTGCTTGAATTTCCAACGAATCCACTGCTCTTCTTTAAATGTAAATCAGCGCTTAGCTCAATATATAATTACCAACAACAACAACACACATACAGATATATTATGTTATTTAGTATAAACCAACAACAACTACAACAAAATACATCATTTTTCAAAACTCAATTTATTATACCATATATAATAACAACAACAACAACAACAATATACAAACAACAAAACAAACTAATCTAACCAGCCATTTTGAAAACCGCAATTTTTTGCATAATTTATGTAGCTTGTTTACACGATACAACATAAATGTATTTATTACATATATTTAGTATAAGTAAGTAATATATACACAATACAAACAAAAAAAAACATAATATTACTAAATGTGCATTTTAATGTAACAGTTTTTCGCTTCTCTGAAGCCATTCTCTATTCTCACGTCACTTTTAAAAACATAACCAACAAAAAATCTATCATTATAAAATATAACATTGAAAATTCCATTCTTTCAAAGAAAATGGATTCACTTTTTTATAAACCATAACAAGGAAAATATAAAAACACATACACAATACAAACAAACATTCATTTTAGATTAGTATTTTTTGAGATTATAATTATGTTCAGTTTCTAAAAATTGCTTGAATTAGAATAATTAACTGTAACACTGAAAAACGAGTGTAACTTCTTTTTCAATTTTTAATTTAAAATGTATTTCAATATTATTGCAAAATGTTTTAGTATAATTGAACATTACATATAAATGATGATTATAAAACGTATTTATATATGAATATTACATTATTATAAATTATATATTACTATTTATTATTAGGATTAAAACAGATATCCAAAAACATTTAACAAAATATTATATAAGAAACAAGAATAAAATATGTGTAACAATATGCCATTAATAAAAATGCTTAATATAAAAATTTAAAGACTTTTTGGATTTTTTAGTTAGCCAAATGCAATAGTTAGGTTATGGTTTTCATTTATGATACATTATATTTATCTTATTAAATACTAATAAATTATTTAACTAGTAGTATTAGCCACAATTGCTACTGTTAAATTAGTTAATAATCGATCCTTTTGGTTTCGCTGAGCAGCCAGATTAAATTGAATTAGGATGATGAGATAGCTTGTAATCGCTCCGGTTATCTAAAGCAAATTAAAACAAAAGGTTATTCTAAATAAAATATATGGATGTGATTTTGGAATTTATACACAATTTGAAGGAGCTCTAATATTATTTGTATAAAGGGCTCTTCAAGGCATCAGTGTGCATCTTCAAACGGACCACTTTGTGTATAAAAAAGAAGAAGTATTTCTGTCGGTTTGTTAATTTGATCGAATCGGTGCAGATAGTAGGTGATAAAATAGGGGATTACATGGGGGCATAAACAACTCGGGACAACTAAATTTATCAGTACCCGGATAAGTCCAAAGATCCATTAATGGATTTGTAGCATTATTTGCGCGTCGTTTAAGATTACACACATGTGGCCAGCGTTGCCATACTAAGATTTTGAAAAAATCATCATTTATTGGAACATATTATAAAGTATTTTGGATAGTTTACTAAAGAGCATTGAAGTAATGTAGTTGTAGTCGAAGTTGCAAGAACACTCATGCGCTGGGAGTCGTTTATATTAAAAATGTCTCCTTTTTAATTATTTTTAAGATTCAAAAATATTTTAGTTTTTGCCACTCTTTTAATTGTTTCAAGATATTATTTTTATTTTTATATTGTTACATTCTTGCTAAAAAAAATGCCATGATGCCATATATTGCGCATGGCAGACCCTATTAAATGGTTATCTTTTCGCTATTTTGTATGACAAAGCATGCCAGTGTCCTAAAAAAAGTTTCCGCCCGATCCGTACAAAAACAAATAATGTATGTATGTTTAAAGTCCAAATGACCTGATTAAGCCCAGCTGCCCATCCTATATTGGTAATAAATAGACAAACACAAGCAGGTTTCAATTCGGACCCATTGAGCTCTTGAAAAGCATTAGTACTATTTCAAAATAAATGAATTGCTCAGGAAAAAAATCAAACATACCCGGTATTTTTGTATTTGTAGTTCCTCTGATGAGAATAACATCCAAGCAATTAATAGTTCTAAAAACAAAACATCAGTCACTCGCAATTGTGCAATTTACATTTTTGAGATTTACAGGCGGCTTGAAATACCTCCTTCCGACTTTAATAGAAGCGAAATAACATAATATATTACTTTTATTCTTACGAATTATATATATATATATATATTACGATTTTATTCCCACTGACTTGTGCATGTTAAACAAGTACCTGAACTTTTGCGCAATGGAATTTCATTCATTTTCAAATTTAGGTTACGCATATACTTCATTTGAATGTACACCGTTTGGTCGAAAGTCATTTGGCCGAGTTACATTAGGCCGAAAGCCGTTTGGCCGAATGTCATTTGGCCGAAAGTCCATTTAGCCAACATCTCAATTACCATTTAGCCATTTGAATAAATGGAAATTCGGTTAAATGACCAAATATATTATGCAAATTTTGAAGATAGTTTTACGAGTTTGAAATAATCCATCCACAAAACAAAAATAACATGAATAATAACAGTCTACCGATATCATTCATGGATCAAAAAAAACTCACCGCGTACAACGTTGTCATATCCAGATCAAAAAATCCGCAAGCCGTAAAATTCAACTGATGATTTAGCAACTTCAACGACAAATGATTAACCTGAAATGATTTATTATCATCAAACCAATTGTTCTATCACAGTCACTTTTGTAATTCCACAGCGCAAACTCACCACTTGATAGCAATGATCCTCATCAATGGCATTTGCCACCTTGTGAATTTGCACGCCGGTCTTCTGGGCCTCAACCTTCGTCTGCCAGCTCAAGTAGATCACAAACACACACTTGGCGCCCGTGTACACAATGTACACCAACGAATACGATAAACTCTCGGCCGATCTAAACAGTATCGGAATACTCTGTCCGACCAGGCCACAATAGACGAAATAAAATGTGGCTGTCACACCCATGAATCCGTATGCCATAATGATGAGCATCTGAAGACTGAACATGGAGTTGATAACCTTGCCAATCTCGCAGATCTCGTCATGCAGCTGACACAGGCGATTCAGTTTCTTGTCCATTTTTCCGTCCATGGTGTACTTAGTGGTGGTAGTTGTGGTAGTTGGACCGGTTGATAGAAAAACGTTTGATTCAGTGTAAAAGTCCATTGGGTTACCTGCTGAGGCTATTTTACGTGTGTAATCGTAAGGATTTTATAAACTGTTAAATGAAATCTCGTAATTATATATATATATATATATTACCATTCTTTTCAAATGACATCACCTGCACCACATTCGGATGCATCCCGTTCAGGGAAAAACCGTTTCCTTTTGCCTTTCGCTTTACCGTTTGCTTCTTTGCGTTCACTTCCGCCTGTAGGTAGATCGAATTGGATACAATTCCAACATTGTCCAGATTTCTATTTGAAATACTGGTCATCGGTTTATTATTATCTGTCCCAACTTTGTGTGTACCAATCTTCTTGTCCTCGAAGAACTTCCGAGTAGTCTCAAAGTGTTGATTAATTGCGATGAACTTCTGCTTAACACTGTACACCAGCACGACGAACCACACCTTCGACACTGAGCTCAGGTACAGCGGGATCAATGTGACCAACCACCAGATAGATTCCACATTGAATGTTTGATACAACGAATAGCTGTAGCCTACGAGACCAACTTCGAAAATAGTTATTGTGGCGATCAGACCGATCGTCAGACGTCTGATTGCTCCGTAGTCAATTTCGATATTCTCTTGGAGCAGTTTTTCGTCAACAGCCTGAATACGATGAAGTACACGGTTCATGCTGCGCTGCTTAAACATCAGCACAGCCACGTCTACGCAGTACATAAACGGCTCCATGTAGAGAATGAAGATTCCGATCAGAACGGTGAGAGTTCCTTAGAAGATAAAATTTAATTTACTACATTGTTTTCAGATGTTAGATTATTTGCAGCTTATCACTCACCAGACTCCTGTTTATCACCCAACGAAAATGCCACCGTGGCAAAATGATACTCGACCGTATTATGCACCACACTTATAACAGCATAAATGTTTCCCAGTATCGAGATCTCTAGCACGCGACGATTCCAGTATGCCCTTATTGAGTACGGCACGACGCCGAAAATAGTCGAAACGTAAAACAGGACTTTGATTGAGTCAAGCAAATTCGCCCGAACCTTTTCCACTGCCATTTTTTGTTTTTGTGTATATAATGGCAGTAAGAAATATATTGTGAGTAATCGTTGTTGGTCGTTTGCCGTATATGCTTGGACTAGAGGACTCCGCGCAACCACCTGCATGTAATCGTTTATGACCAACGCGATTTAATCGCGCGAGGTAATCGCGTTATTTTGAACTTAAGTAATTGTTTCATGAATTTTTGATGATGATGTAGCTGTTGTTGTTGTTGTGCGAGCATTTGTAATACACACATCATTTTATTTAATTATAAAAGTGTTATGTAACATTCAATAATTTGTCTTGTATTTTTAATATATTAGACATACATATTACAAAAGTGGATAAAATAACCTTTATATTGAAGTTGAAGAGTGTCAATGTAAAAATTACCACTTTTGGAGGTGGTCTATATGGCCAATCCTATATCCGAAACTATACGACATTTTTCTGGTCTTTTAGTAGACCTATAAAACATAATCAAAACTATGTTAATGTTACATGCTAGACGCGTCGGGAGACTGGACGGACAAAGAAATTCTTGTATATTATATATTACACTAGTTTGCGGTTGAAGAAGACCACTTCTGCTTTTAATATTAATAAGGTCACCATACATTTTGTCATTGGTCTCCAAACAATCGATACAGTCTAGGCATTTCAGTTTAGACTTAACTCGTCTTTCCACAAAACCACAAATGTATATGACAACATCTACCACGTACTCAGAAAGATTTAAAAACTTTTCGGATTGATAATCGCTGTCTTCATCATTCTCATCTGTTGGAAATGCGTCTAAACCTCTATTTATAAGGTCTATGTGAACATTCTTTTTTAAAATTTGTTCTTGAATACAAAGAAGAGGTGTATTGTCCAAATTAATACAGTTTGCATTAAGTGAACTTTTAAGTTCTGCTCGCATTAAAATTCTTTTAAAAGTTGCCTTAAATTGTGATGCATTGGGATTATCATTGTGTCCCAGATGGCTTCGGACAACTGAAAACAAAGTTTCAAGATGATCTTGACTAAATTTGAATTCCAATAAAAAATCAAAACATTGTTCTTTTAAAACGAACTCTTTGTACATTGTTTTAAAAGATTTGATGTCCACTAAAAAACCAACAAATCCTGTTTTGGAATTGGTGTGCACAATTCTTTCACCACTCATATTGGTTCTCAAGTTCTTAATGTAAAACTCTATTTCATTGAAAA
>JAAAKO020091816.1:0-64441 GCA_010015015.2 Bolitophila cinerea
CGATCGCACTGACACGCATACTGCTATAAATGGTATACGTAATATATATGTATATACTGAATGTAGGTATTGTATATTGTATAACAACATAGTAGTATTATAGTATAATATGTAACATTTCACTCTTGTAACGCCATATATAAATGTATATTTTCACGGGACTTTCGTTTAATCTGCACTCTGTCTTAAACGGTTGTCGTCTTCAGTGCTGCAGGCTGATATAGAGCTATAGAACGAAGCGCATCTAATTTTGGCTTTCAAGTAGATATTTTGTATCCATTTTAGTTTTTAGCTTTTTTCGAAATTAAGATATAATTGCGTACATTTTTTTTAAATAATAGTCGATTTTATTTAATCATGAATAATTATGTTTTTTTTATTCTTTTTTTGTTTTAATTTATGTTCAGTGATTTATGCTCAGGTTTAGATTTATATTCAGATTTAGTTTCAGATTAGGGATTTAATTTAAATTCACGCTTGTTCATTAGGAATTAGCCAAAATATGTTAATGTAACCATGACAACTTGAATAAAAAAATGCTTTTAATATTTTGACGAAACATCTTTAAACTAAAAATTACCTAAAAATTCATTAATTTTTTACATACCCAAAAGAGTAAGTTTCCCGGGAGTATTTAAATTTTTCCATATACGTTCTAGTAAGGTATAGTAAATATAGATCCTACAGTTAGGTTAGGTTGGCGGTGCAGGCGAAGCACCGATCATAGGTCAATTGATGTCCATAGCAAACCAACTAGTGGTGGCAAAAGTCCAGCCAGTTTTATTCCAGTATGCTTCGGGTTGCTTCCGGTCTTAGAGCTTTTATGAGGTTCCTAATTTCGGATATTGAGAGGTCCGCTATTTCCTTTAGATAATTCAGGTAAAACCATCCTATTTATGAATATCTGCGCCATGAAAGTGAAGGGCAGTTCCACCGTTGATTTAATCAATTGCGGTCAGATTAGGGGCCATTTCAACGCCTAATATAATTGGATTTACCCATAAACAGTTGATTTTACTGTGATTTTTCTTTGCCTAGGCAAAAATTTCTCTAAAAACGCTATCAAATGTTCTAAATTAATTTGATAAGGACTTGAACGTGGTCAGGAAAATCGGTTCTGGAAGAAAAAAATGTTTTGTATGCCCACAGAAGTCGAAAAAAAACGTTGCTTTGTTAGAGAAGAATACAAAACTGTCAAGTCGAAAATTGGCGGCAAAATTCGAGTGTTGTGTTATGGACGATGAAACTTATGTATTGTCGAGATTCTCCCAATTGCCAGGTCGGGAGTATTATACCGCAATTAGAACAAAAGAAAATTCAAAGTTCCCCGAGAAGTTTCTCGTTTGGCAAGCGATTAGCACTTGTGGGCTAAAAAGTCAGAGTTTAGTAGCAACTATTAATAGTAAAATTTATGTGAAATAGTCAAAGAAGTCAAAGAAGAGAATGATTTCAGAAATAAATGTAATGCAGTCAGCAAGAAGGTCGCAGAATCCGCCATAAAGGTGCTTGCCTTTTGCCTTTTAAAACTGTTTGATTTTGTTATAATTGGATAAAGGGTTTAAAAGTTACGGCAATTTAAAGCTAACAATTTTGTTCGATCTCAGTCCTTAGTGCTGTCTTCCTTTATGTAAATGTCCTTGCAATAGACAGTGTCCTGTCAGTATTTTTACCATAATTCTGCATTCCGATTTCGTTAGCGACATCAGTTGTTTGGTTCTCTTTTGGTTGAATGATGTCATGCTATCTTTGCTCACTAAACACCCTGCTGTCCTAATCCATTTTCGGTTTGACTTGGCTAGCAAGCTCTCGTTTCCGATATTGTTCAAAATATTTTTAGCCAAAATGGTTCACCTGATTTTACCTTCTTTGGAGTGAAATAAATTGTAATTGCACCCCCCAAAACCCAGAATTCTCATTCTTCCCGATATCCAGGGTTCTTGTAACAGAGCAATGTCCACCTTATCCTCTTCCAACGTCATTAATAGTAAGGCTGAGGCCGCACTACTGTGGTGCAAGTTTATTCGACGGATTATGAGTCCCGTTATTGGATGACGTTCCTCCGGTCTCCTTCACATCCACAACTAAGCTGTTCAGCTCCTCGTCGAGACCGTCATCGGAGTCGCTCTCAATATCAGACTCTATGTAAATGCTTCGGAAGTTATCATTCATCAGAAAGTCCGTATTAGATACGGCTCAAGATGCAGTCTCTTGGGTAGCCGGTTTTTGTGCTGTCGTGACGGTCGTTTTTTTCTGCTGTGTTCGGTTCTGTCTTTGTGCAACGTTTGAGCCGAAGATATACGGAGACGGACCCGCAGGCCTAAGCCATCTTCCCATTACGCGCATACAGCTGTTGCTCTGCTGCCTCGTTTATTTGCAGGATGTATACCTGTCATTTAGCAGACTCCGAAGGCTCAGACACATGCAGCACCTTCCAGTTTCTGGTGTCCACATCCGGGTATTAGTCTACTAGTAGTGCTAGAGGCACAACCCGTGGTATGACAACCTTTTGTTTCGGTACAGCTGGTACTTCCGCCTTCGGAACTATCTTCAGAACGGCCCATCCAACAGTTCCTCCGAAGTCAGCCGTGAGGTCTCCGCCTTCAACCACTCCAGGGTTTCGCTATCCTTACAATGCAACATCTTGCAGTCGTTTAGGCACCCCGCGCTGTCGAATTTTGAGGGGCCAGGTTTTGATTTATCTCTAGAGCCGCCTACGTTGCTTTGGTTCTTCCGTCATTTGGCGCCGAGGTTCTGCTCTTCATAAGAGCGTTGCCGATTCTTCGAGAGCTTCCTACTTGCTGCTTCCTCGATTGTGTTGACCAAATTTGGGTTTTGCTTTTGAACCATTCCTTTCTCAGATCCTTGGTCTCCTGTGGGTTCAGTGAGGCAGATGAGTTGCCCAGGCGCCCAGTTATTTTTAGAGCTGCCCTGTATTTAGAAAGGGCTCTATGGCCTTCTTTGCTCGGTCGTTGACGGCCCGAATCTGCAAGCGATTTGGTTCCGTCGTTTTGATTGTTGGGCATGACTCGCCCACCCTGCTATCTGAATGGGTCTCAATGCCGTCCCATTGTGCTCCTCATATCCATTAATTTTTATGCTTTCCCATAGTGTGTGATATGCGTATGCGTAGAGCTGCTTCTTTACCCGATTTTGGCTAGTAGAATCAATATGGATGGTGGACACAGGGAATAAGGCATGCATCCTAGAGCGTTACGTAACATATGGACGGCTCCTAATCGGATTTTTGGGAATTTTTTGTATCTGAATTGATGAACTACCCTATAATTAAAAAATCACCCTAGTTTACAAACCCCCACCATCTCCGGACGTAAAATAAGATACAATTTACCCGCTTAAAAAATAACAATTAAAATCTAAGAGCAATAATATTCTATAGAGAAGAAGTTAGGTTATGTTTTTGTAATGAACATCTTTTTTTGAAAATAGGCAGTCAATTTTGACGTGTCGAGTTATTAGACCAGCCCCCGTATTCTGTGAACATTTAAGGATAATTTTATCTACTATTTGGACAGTTGTTTGTATGGAAACTGACAAATTTGTCGATAAAATAGTAGATAAAAAATATTTTTAAAGGTTCAGAGAATACGAAGGCTGTTTTGATATATTGTAGTAATAATACAAATTCTTTAATATTTTGATGATGATGCGACCGTGGATATTCGTTAAATTGTATTAATTAGTTTTTTATTTTAAGTTTTTATTATGTTTTTTACTATTTTACAAGCAGTTTTAAGGTAACATAATTAAATAATATTTATTTTTTTAAACAAGCCATCTATTGACGACGGAAATAACTAAAATACTGCCTCGTATTGAAGGGATGTTCATTACAAGTGCGTAAATAAAAAAACTGGTCCATTTCTTGTCTATATATTAAAGTCTATGATCAAAATGAACTTAATACTACAGAATATTCAAATAACCTGCATTTTAAATGCACCGCACTAAAGTTCTTACCAATTCGAACGCTGCACCTAAGACTTAAGTGCATGTGCAAGACGCACACAAAATTCATACCACATGTAAAAATAACAGCACACTGTAACGTACACACATAAATATGTTAGAAAGCAAAGAGGAAAGAGCAGCAAACACGCGTGCACATGTTTTTGTGTGTCTGCTTTGTGTTTCTGTCCGTGCGGCGCGGCGGCGCACCGTAGTTGTGTACGGTAATGTTCTCGGTGTAGATATGGAATATGAGAACAAGCGAGATATGAGAATGCTCTCCGATGAATTTCCCTTTCAGGGCGTGGTCTTGAGAAGTTTGCAATGCAAACCGGTGCAGGGTGGTTATTTTTTAAAAAAGAATTGTTTGTTGTTTTTAATATTTTCGATTTATTTTGAACGAACTTTTTTATTTTGTAAGAAGAAAACAATATAAACATTGATAAGTAATAAAACAGATAATCATCGCTAAATTATAATAATAAATACTTTTAAAAAACCTAAGTTAAATTGGGGGTTGAATTGGCAATTACTATAAATTACCTACGATTATCCTTGTTTTTGGCTGTCAAATCAAGCTTGAAATAATTAACTACACATCTTTTTAAATGTTTCGACTCAATGGTGTGACGTCACACGACGTCACGTATGTTCCCACAATTCCCAGCGACGAACACATAATGTTTTGTTCACGAAAATGTAAACATAGCTTGCTGAGTAAAAATGGCTCACTTTTTATTCAGAATACCGTTTTTAGTACAAAGTGACTCAGAGGCGGTGAGTTTGAATTTTCGAAATGACTGGTGAGTCGTCGGTCACAAGTGACTCACTCTGCTCACTCACGGCTGCTTGTGTAATAACTCGACATGTCAATTTACAAAAACATAACCCAACTTCTCCTCTACTCTTATTATTACTCTTAGGTATTATAAAGGCACCACAACAAATGAGGCTTTAAAAAAAAAATTATGTATGTGTACACATACACACCCTGTGAACGTTTGACACACACACACACACAAACAGCACACGAATGTCAATCCATAAACAGACGCAAACGCACTCGAACGAATGGTCTTTTTACGTCGCTCAGGCAACACCGCACACATTCAGTGCAAGCTTCTCGTCTACAAAGTGCGGATGTTTATGTGCGTCATAATAATTCTAGTTTTGTGTTAAAGTTTGTGGATAACAATTACGTTGTTTTGCATAAGTACTTACTGCCAAGTGCACATAATCAGTGTTCGCGTTGTGTGGTCAGTAAATCCGGGATCTATTCACCTGAAACCATTAATTTCCGCGAACAGATTGCTCATCCGCGCCAGCCGGGACTGATTCGCGTTTGTTCTTGCATGTTAATCTGTATGTGTGTGTGTGTGTGTGTGTTGCGGTTTTTCGCAACTGGTTTAAATTAAACTATATATATGTATGTATATATATACTTATCAACTGTTCTAAAGCTTAATTTAAAAGTGTGTGAACCGTTTTTTACCTGTGTTTAAATTGTAGGTTTTGTGGGTTAAAATAAAATGCAAAACGTTGCCTTGAATCTCTGTTCGACAAGCGAAGAAACGCACATAGTTCCGACCTTCCAATAACTGGAGCAATATGGGTGTATATATATTTATGTGTGTGTGAGTGTGTGTACGAACTCACGCAAGTGCGATATTTTCGGGGTGACCAAAATCAGGCGAACTTCAAAATATTGATTTTTTTGCGCTTACTCCTTGCTGCCACACGAATACACGATGCTCTAGCTGCTGCTGGCACCAAAGGAAAGAGACATTTTTGTCCCCTACTCCCCAGGCACAATACACGCCCGCGCTACGCTAACACGCGTACGCAACATTTCCTGGCGGGTGCAAATAAATTGTTACCCGACCTCAATACATACACACTAACACTTACACACCATTCCCATATAAATATGCACAAATAGCAATTTGGAAAATGTACCCTGGAATCTTGTGTATTCTCTCGTATGGTGCGAAATATTTGTTTTGATTGTCGATGCAGAATATTCCATTTCATATAGAACGCAAAACAATTATTGTATATTTATATTCATCGTATATAAAATAAACGTTTATTATCTGTGTGAGATAAAATGGGCTCCATGTTGAGGTATTGACGGAATTTTGTGCTCAGATAAGCGTTTATGTTTCTATGTATGTGTGTGTGTGTTTTTCTGACATACATATTTATTTATATTATATACTGTGTGGACACTGCATTTACTCTATATATACATATTATATATGCACACTTTTATTTATATTTGCTGGTCTAGGTCATACTACATATGTATGTGTGTATATTTATGTCGAAGCTCACAAAATAAGCATAAAATCCTATTCAGCAAATTGCATTAGTGTTTAACCTCGATAACATTAGTCGAAGGAACACTCATTTACCCTTACCGTCTAGACGACATTGCGTTGAGTAATAGAGGCATTTGCGTGCGTGTGTGTGAAAATGAGTTGCCTATCATCGTTATTGATGGTATTTTTCTATTATTATTATTGAGCACTATTATGGTGTGCTAGACGTGATAATGACGGTGCTTATTAACCCTACAAGTGACCCGAATCGCAGCGGAGAACTTGTTGAACAGTATTTTTATTAGTTATGATAGAACAGATATTGCACTAGCCTAAATTTTGCGAATTCTGCAACTTTTTGGGAATTTGTCAAAATGTCAATTTTTTAAAAGTTTTTTTCCGGAACTGGCAAAAGTAGTTTTTCCAATTTAGTTTTTATTCAAAAGTATAAAAAATGTGAATAAGATTAAATATAATTCTATATTTAATTTTCAAATAAGGCACTGATTTTATTATATCACCACGCTTAAATTTGAGTATGATTTACTGTGACAAGCCAATCATCAGGCATCGTAGTTGGACTATGTCTCTTAAAGTCTCCTTTATTCTATAATATATTTAACACATATTTTTAAGTATTTCATTAATCTTTTGCATTTTTTTTAAATTCGTGAAATTTTATAATAGGATCAAATGAATTCATACAATCGCGATCAAAAGCTATAGTGCAGTATTATGCTAAAAATTTTAGCCTGCTGATTATATCGAGCAAAATTGTATTTTTGCTGCTCGTGATAGCCAAGCAGTGTTCATAAAACAGACCTAAAGTAATTAAACAATTAAAAGTGTGATAATATAAAATTAGACATATTAAGATTTTGGGTTAACGTAATTGAAATAATTAAAAAACTTATGTGTTTAAAAATTGATTGGACCTAACCCTCCGATATGTGACAGTACCAACGGCAGTGTACAGTGTACAAGGTACAAGGTCCCTAGGGACCTACAAAAAAGCGACTCAATTATACGGTTCATAAATATGTATGCGTGTCTAATATATGTCTGAATGGTTTTGTGTGGTAACTTTGGATGTATATGGTTGACGAATTGTTTGTACAGGCATATAAAAAATAATAATAGAACAAAAATTAGAAAAAAAACATTTTTTATGGAAATTGAGGTAAAGTATACCTTATATCAGTTTACAAAATAGAAAACTTATGCAATGTTTGTATTTGTATTGTTTCTTGTTACTGATGGGCTGGATTATGTGCCAATCATTTGATCCATTTTGCCTGCTCCGCATTTAGTGACATTATAGTCTTGGCTTTTGCTTGCTGTTATTGTCTATCATCTCCTTTGTGGAAACCAAGTAAAGAGCTGCAGATAGGACGCAAATTCATTTTTAAAGAACTCACGTGGGACAAATGTTTTATTTGAACGCACCGTTCCAAGAAAGGCACTCTTTCGACGCATCAATATTTTTCCACGTCCATCGTTGAGAAGAATATATCGATGTATTTTTAAACCAACAGCAACATTTTGGCTCTGGTTGACCTGGCACAAATGTTTGGGCAACTTTCCACCGTAAATAATTCCCATGATAGGGTATGATTGCTAATTACACAACCAGCATACTTTTATACCATACTTCGCTGGCTTAATCGTGATGATTTGAGTGAAGCGTCTACGGCCTCTATAAGGGAACAGCTTCTCATCTTGTGTCTTGTGATTCGAATTGTAAGCACCAGACAAATTTGCCTGCAACATAAAGCAATAGTCATTAATGGCTGACCAGCAACACGGTAAGCAATCGCTTTGACCAAAAATTGACGTTGTAAAAACGAAGATGGGCCAATTTTTATACAACCCGTTTCTAAGAGACGGTCGCAATCCAGGAATGAACTATATTTCTTATAGTGGTTTGGCTTAGATAATTTTTGTGCGCGGCATTCGGCGAGAAAATAAATAGAAGTTTCAATATTCTACAATTCTTAGCAACGCCATCCGCTTTGATCAGGTACACTGATCAAGCTTACAGTGAACTGGCTCTTGCAGATATTTCCAGCATTCAAGTACTAACTATGAATTTTATCTCTATGTATTACCCGCTCTGAGAGCATCTTGACTTTTGGAGCACATGTAGATAGGCCCGTCAATTTTATAGACTTTTGTCTGAAATATATATATATATATATATAGTATGATTAAACTATACATATATCCAATCACCTAGCAATGTGTATACCAGCACACCAAACTTACCAGTTTGGAGAGAGACGCGTGCTTAGGTATAGAATGATCTCCCATTCTTCGGAGGAGTCTGTTCAATGTTACATTCCTTTCTGATAGGAATTTTTACACAAACCAAACATTTTAAACAAAAATTTTTTTTTTATTATTTATTGTTATTATTTACAAGGTCGTCGTAGAAATACTACTATTAACCAAAAAAAATACCAACACAGATCCGTATCGAATGAAATCCTATTTGTATTGCTTCAGCATGTTGTTTTAATTTATTTAAATTATATAAATTTCAGCAAGACAGTTAGCCTATTAAAAAAATATTTTCAAACAATAGATCCAGAATTCAAAAAATGATTCAGAAATGATTAAAGAAGAACAATGTTAGATCAAATTACCGATTAAAATAGACAGTTTAACTTTTGGTGTATATTGTTTAAAATAGTAAATCTTAGGTTTTTCAATTAAAAAAATTGCGATCTTAAGCTTATAGCACACGATTTGCGCAACGCGCAATTTTTTTCAAGTCATAAAAAATGTGTTTTTTAAGCCAAGATAAAGATTTTTTATGTTTTTTTGTGATGCCGGATTTCCACCTAGTGGCCAAGTGGTCAATAATATTAATGGCCCAAATGTCCAATTAGCCATTTTGTGGAAATGCAGCACTTAAACATTTTTTTTTGACAATACACTAATTATCAAATGGCCAACTAGCAAAATAATTGGCCACATGTTGGTTCTTTATTCCTAAATGGCCACCTCATAAACATTTTTATTCAAATGGCCACTGTTTCCATTTAAATGGCCACAAAATGTCCACTTGACCACTAAGTGGAAATCCGGCTTTACACTTAAGCATTTTAATAATTCAATATTGAATTCAAATTTATAAAATAAAGTGGAAGCTCGAATAAAATCAGTGTATGTCCAAAAAATATATAAAAAATTTAAATAAATAAAAGTACTATATTTTTTTTGGTAAACATTTATTTAATCTAGAACATAAAATTTTTTATTAGAATTTAAAGGTTTAAAACACATTATTTAGGACCGAAATATTTAATTTGGCACTAACATTATATTTATTCTAAAATTATTAATAAAAGTCTGTCTAAAATTTCTGGAGTCTATTATGATCTCTACTTTTTTTCATAAAAAGGTCTTTAAGTATCTAGAGATTTATAAATTATTACTATGCGATCTGACAAGAGTATGCTTTTTGGTTAAAGCCAATCTGACTAGATATTCCGAAAAGACTGTAATATTCAAATTATATTACGGCTAATTATGCTAAGTTATATTTGGAGAAAATCGATGATTAAGTTAGAACCCTTTGAAAATAACGAAATTTTGAGGTCATGTACGAATAAAGATATGGTTTTCCTATCCGTCTTATCTTATCGTATTCACAATATTCACAGTTAAAAAACCAATATAGACGTTTCCATGACCTCAGAATTTCGTTAGTTTCAAATGCCTCTGACTACACTCCGTGAAAAAGTGTTTGTTTAGTGCACTTTTTAATACTCACGACGATATTGTATCTACCATTCGATTTGTAGAAGAAATGAGTAGAGATCTGAAGGATTTTCAATTTTTCTAAAGCTCCAGTAATATTTCTCGAACTCTTGCCTAACAGCATGTAGCGTGTACGTTTTTGCGTTTCTGCTCAAACGTCTATATATAGAGCCGTTTCAGCAGAGGCAAGGGTGAGACGATATTAAGCACGGACGGTCGCATGATCGTTCCGCTGAAGAGCCACCAGAACGAGAGGCCAATTATTTGTCTCTCGGGTGGTTCCTTACTGGATCAAGGGACTTGGGGACACATGAGGCGTCCGGGTCTTATGTAAAGTACGTGTGTTTTTGTCTTGGAAACAGTCCCTGGAGAGGTATCTTGCCAACCGGACTTAAAAAGCCGGCTGGCGTGTCATTTTTTGCGAAGCTCCTCCCTGTCGAGGTTGTTTCCATTACAAGTATTTCCGAAATAATGCTACAGATAGGAAAATAAAACATGCAAACCGATTCGATGAGAACATTGTTGATGATTGAAAATCCAGGAGTAATATAAATGATGCTAAGAATAAAATACGCGAGATTTTTGAAATAAAATGCTTATCATTAAAAAACTTTTTTTTAATTGTCCAAATTGTCCAACTTTTTTTAAATTATCCAAATGGAACATTTTTTTCTTAAAAATCCAAATTTAAAAAGGGAATTTCCAAAATAAACGAATAATGGCATGGTAAGCCTGAAAAAATCACCTTTTTTAACGTTTTCTATATATTTTAGCCAAACGAACTCACGTCAATGTATAAAAAATCCTTTTTTTGTAATAAAATACAAATACACATCATTTGTCACAGAAGCGGAATTACATCCCGATTTCGAAATGCCTGTAAAGTGCAATTGTATAGCAATGAAATGTAATTCTAGTTTCCAATCAATATATAATTGGATTTACAATTGCAATTTCCTTTCTTCTATATATACTTTGAATTTGTATGCATTTTTCTATATATTTGTGTGAAATACTCGCGACAACCAACGGAACTCTGCATATTGGCGATATACATATTATATAATATATAAATGTAAACTTTGTTGGGTACTCTATTGAGTGTCTTTCATATACTGCAGCAAACACTATACTCTAATAGCCACTAAACTATTAAATTGGTTAATATAACATAGTACTTTCACCGTCCGAGTATATATACTAACTCCAATAGTATCATCCACGAAATAATATTTGTTTTGGCTCTGCTCACGCTATTATGGCACATCTCTTGATTTAATTATCTAATTATTTTATCCATAAAAAACAAATTTAGTATAAACCTCTGAAACTAGGTCAAACATACACGCAGGCTCGTGTCTATGGGTTAATTCGGATTTTGACGACGTAAACACTTCGTACTCTCATTCCATTATCAGTACACACAAGCTATTCATATATAGGCTCAGATGAATGCACTCTTCCCGAAGTCCTTGGCAGTTGAAGCATATTTTCTGACTGCGTATGGCTGTGACAGGGTATAAAACAAACGCAGCCATAGAAATAAATAGCATATATGGTTGACACTTCTGTTAATGGCAGTGACACATAAACACAGAGCACAGAGATATATAATATATGTCTACGATTATATGCGAACTTTTTAAACAATAGACACAGATATGGAAAATTGCATGCGAGGGTGGTACTTTGCCAAGTATTTTTTTCTGTTATGTGTGCATACATCCAGCACTCCAGAGAATTTGCGCGGGCGGGGGGGTGGTTTAATCAAAGGCATACTTTAAAAAATGGTTTGCAATTTTCTAGCATTCGCTAGGGCGTTTCCACGGTGCGGGCTTATTCGCAATTTACAGCATTTTCAACAGAAATAATTGAGTGCATCTCTTTGCATCTCTCTCCTGTTAAACTGTTTCCATAATTATGCGCATATTTCACTCGAAACATATTTACGTTGAATACATTAGCATAAATTTATGTAAAATTCAGAGTGCGTACATACACTGTTTACGAATAATTCCATTTCTTAATGTTAATCAGCTGCAGCAGCAAATATATCATTACAATGCAGTTCAACGTATCAGTTGCGGTCTTGTTCTGGATGAATGTTTCTCGTATTTCAAGTCGTGCTATATTATATGTCTATTTTTAACTCTTCAAGATGAACAAACACACACACACACACACCAACAATATAAAAAACTGGCTTCTTCATAATGCCAGCGCTGTGTACACACATACACACAAACATTTATGCTTTATTCTACAGGCTTGCACTTCATGTGGAACGCTATGATAACAGAAAATATGTATAATGTTTACATTTCAGTGCTTGTAGGATTTATTTTGTTAATTTCTTGAGTAGCATCTTATACGTTTATTATGGTGCAATCCGCATGGATCACGAACATCTCGTTTCTATATATCTTTTGTATTTAATACGATTTATACAAATAAATAAACGGCAAGTTTTTGCTGATGCACGCGTATCAATAAATGCTTGCAGTTTCTTGTAAATTAAGTTTAGAATTGTTTAAAAAATCCTTAGGCCAACCATCGAGTAAATATAGTATACTATTCAAGTGTGTGAAATAACATTGCAACAACAACACACAGAAAAACTGCGTATTAAAAGTGTTGTGCGTAAATCTGTGTGCACCGCCGAAAAACGACCCTCTCCGATTGGCTGTTTGTGCGTGTTATGTAAATGAGTAGTGCATTCGCGTGATGAGTGTACCCGTGTCCGTTTCACATCCAACACAGGGCCCTCCTGTGCCACCCACAAAACCCGTTGTGCTGTCGTCGCCCGGCGCATACATGTCAAACTTTACCAATTCCACGGCCACAACATCGCCGTCCTCAGCCGCGCCACCGCCGCCGACGGCCGGTATTCATGGCCTCAATAAATCACACGAGAAGCCAGCGATTGCGGCACGTCCCATTCCGCCGCCAACGTTGCCCAAGTACTCGTCAAGTTTCAGCAAGGTCGACCGGGATCGCAACGAGTTTGCCGGAAAGCTTGATCGGGCCGAACGTGAAAAGGTATGACGCGATGATGATCGTGTATACGTGTAAAAAGGCTCTTTTAGTTTGTGTTCTTGTTAATGTTAATTACTTTTGATTGTCTTTTTTGTTATTGTTGTCTCTTAGAAATTGTGTCTAGAAGTCTTCCGATTTTATATTTACTAGAGTCCGTGCGGAATTTGCCTTTAGGGCGTTTTTTTGCCTTTAGGGCATTGTTGTTGAATTTGCTAGTTCGTATTCATGTGATTTAAAGTCTGTAAAATTATTATTTTTTAAAATCATAATGTAATTATTGCAAATTCTCATCAATCATTTAAACTCAATTTAATAGCTATATTTCATTGCCATATTAAAATATTGATACGTATATTCTCCGCGTTGACCTTAATTGAGAATCAAAATATACAATGTATATACGAGTATACGATCAATATTATTCACTGGCATCTTCCTAATTTGAATAAACCGCAATAAATCCCTGGCGATCCAGCAAAATCCACAATCTGAATGCAAATACATACGCATTTAAATTAACTGGTGTCAAGTGGTCGCGGTCAGAAACTCGGATCATTACTCAAAAATACGCTGCAGAGCAGCGATAAACCAGCGCAGCGTCAGAAGCGTGCAAATTTGTCGGACTAATATATCATCGCTATTTTCTTTTATTGTTATTGTAATTTAATTTTTAAAACAATTTTATTTTCTATTATACTTTTTTTAAACTAGTAAAATACGAATTAAGTGATACACATTTTTGTACAATAGATATATGTAATATATATATACAGGTGGTCTCTATTTTCATCCCAAGTCTGATGACAGTTATATAGATTCAACCTACCAAAAGTTCAGTTTCTACTAGTGTTGTCAATACCACTTTCTTTTAAGAATCTGGTACCCGGTTCTGTAACTTAAACAAGATTCTGGACCCGACACACGGAACCGGACCCGAAAATCCGGTATTAAATGAATTTAGGGTCCAATCCCAAAAGTCGGGTCCAGACTTGATATTCGAGTCTCTATTTTTTGTATAGGAACTTGTATGAGGAAAAATATAATTAAAATAATTATTAATTTTAGCTCTTTAAAATCCGCAAATAATATATATAATAATTATATTTTTTATAATATTATAACAATCCCTAACTTTTTTTAAAAGGATTTTTTTCTAAAATAAGATGAATAATAAAAGAAGATAAATATTAAAACCTTTTTTTAAAAAAATATATTGGTACACAAATCTAAAAATCATTAAAATTAAAAATAATTTCAAAATATTCTATTTTCCTCATACAAGTTCACATACAAAAAAAGAGAGACTCAAATATCGGATCTGAACCCGAATTTTATTTAATACCCGATTTTCATGTCCGGACCCGTGTTTTGGGTCCAGCTCCAGACCCGTTTTTCGGGTAAAGACCCGTTTTTTGAGTCCATACCCGTTTTTTGGGTCTAGACGACCTGTTTTACAGGTTCAAAACCGTTCTTCGGGTCCAGACCCGTGTTTCGGGTTCAGACCCGTTTTTCAGGTCGAGACCCAGGTAATTTTATTTTACAGGACCCGGGTACCTGAATGTTTTGGACCCGGGTACCCAGGTTTTGTTGACAGCACTAGTTTATACTATTACACTATCCTTGCTACTATACTTGCACATTTGAATTTGTGCTTTTATCTGAGATTTAATTGTGATTCTAAACAATATTTTAATTTATATACAAGTATGACAATTTAGACCATTTTGCTCAAGTTGTACGATTTGTACAATATTTGAATGCAATACCTCCCTTTTGTCTAAATTGTCCAACTTTTTAAAGATTTTGATCAAAACTGTCCAAATTGTCCAAAATTTTACATATAACAATAAAGATAATATAATACTTGTTTACACCTTTCACGTTTACACCATCAAATAATAATCATCAGGCCTTAAAAACTCAAATTGTTGACAAGCCAAAAATTTTAATAAAAAAATAAAGACATTTATTTAGAATCATAATTCAATATCAGGTAAAAACTCAATGCAGGTGACGATAATTTCTCCATAATGAACTCATTAAAAAAAAGTTCTTGAACTCAACTCAAAAACAAGCTTCGTCTGGTCTTGTTCAGAAATCAGAACGGAAATGATTCGCTTACCAAATTTCTTGATTATAATGCTTCTTAAATATATATTTAAAATATATTGCTATATTGAAAGAAAAGGAACAAACTGAGATGAGATTGGAAAACCTTAAGTCAGTTGTCTGAATTAAAAAATATTAATACTAACTCAATCTATATTATAAAAAACATGTACATATATGATCATTTATTGTTATTTTTAAATGTCAAAATTGTTTAATTTTTTTGATTATTATTGTCCAAATTTTTTACCATTTGAGATTTGTCTTTGTGAAATTAATTCCCTGCCGAACAACTTAGTTCATATTTCTTATTTTAGATTTACAAGATGATGTAGATGTAGTGCAATTTTCCTTTTATACGAAATGATTTTTATCCTCAAATCCTCCATAAGAGGGGGAAATAAATAAGAAAAGTTAAAATCTTTCAAGTATGTTTGCCGAAAAATTAAAGCAACATCTAAAGAATAAAACTATTTTGAAACCATTGCTTCTACTCATTTCCATTCCAAGGTAAATAATATCTAAATCCTATATATATTTAGGTAAATACGATAAAAAGCTTTATTTAGGTCTCAATTTTGGTTTCTATTTTGTTATCTTTTTTCAATCTGTTTTGGTCTCTAAGTCTAATTGCTGTGAACCCTGCAATTTCCACCACATTCCTGAAACAATAATTAAAAAAAATTAAAAAAGATCTTTCAAACTCTTGTAGTTTATTCACTTTGACAAAAACGAGCACTTCACTTAATGTACTATATTTACTCGTATTCTAGTAAACCCATAACGTATTTTGTAATTGTGAGGCGTCTTCAAGATATATGTACAGATACTACATTTTTCGTGCCTGCGGTTTCGATAGCATTTATTCAGTCCGACTAGAGACGGTCTGCGCGGCGTCACAATGCAATATTTTGTGTGGTTGTGACAGGCAAACGTAATCCAAAAAACACGTGTTCAGCATTTACGTTTTATAGCCAGCACGTTTTCCTGCATTTTGTTTTGTGTATACAAAACTGACTTCTTCAGAATGTGTGAGTGTGAGTAATTCAAGGCACAAGCTACACAGAACACATGTTTATGATTCTCAGGAAATGTTATACTTATGCAAAGCTATTATATAAAAATAACATAATATTTTCTGTATGCAAATGCATTTCGGTGTTCTCGGACGCATAATTTGAATATATAATGTAATTATATATTTTATAGATATGGTTTTTTCCGTAATGCAATATTTAATTTATGAAGTGTTTTTTTAAATCTAAAGGATTACGTAAATATCATTACACAACCGATAAACGATTCAAAATAACTATATCTCAGACAATAATTGCCTCTTTTGAGGCAAAGACAAATGCGGCCCGGCTATTTTTTTTAAGGCGGCACTGCCATTTTTCCAAATGCGGCATAATATATTTGCGGCATAGGACAAAAGCGGCAATTCCTAATTTGAGAAAATGACAAATGCGGCATATGACAAATGAGGCACGAACAAATGGGGCATGACTATTTTGGAAGATGTAGGACATGGTATTTTCATAATACCTCAAAAGAGTCTATTCTAAATATGAGAAAATGACAAATGCGGCACATGATAAATTAGGCCCGGACAAATGCGTTTTTTTATTTCATGTACATCGCATTTTAATTACTAGATAAACAAGTGCGCATTTGTCTGGACACTTTTTTTTTGCGACACTTTTATTTTATGTGAATCGCATCCAAGTTATTATATGAAATAAAAGGAGAGTGTCTATATGTCACCTCTTCTGGTGATGTATAATGCAATTGCATTATATATCACCCCTTTTCATTTCATTAACGATACACAGAGTGTAACGCATTTTACATAACCGCACTCTTTAAGAATTGAGCGGCAATTCAAATGGATGTTGAATTATAGACATTAGTATTTTGATTAATTTTTTGGCCAAAAGAACAGAGTTCTTGTTCTTGTTCTTAATTCTAAGGTGTGGGAGGAAGAATGATGTTTGTGTATATGTCGAAAAATAAGCTAAATACTAACAAAAAAAGATTATCAAAAATCAAGAATTTGATTAAACTTTTTAGTTTTTTATTTAGTGCGGTTTTGAGATTTTAAGAAACCAAAAGTAGTGATATATAGTGCAATTAAACATCACCAGAAGTGGTGATATATAGTCGATTTGCACTTTTTTTATATAGTAATCCAAATTGCGATGTACATAAAATAAAAATCAGCATTTGTCCTGACAATGTGCCGCATTTGTCCAAGCCGTATTTGTCATTTGCGTGAAATAAAAGAGCCGCAAATGACTAAAATGTTTGCCTCATTTGTAATGTGCCGCATTAGTCTTAGAGTTATTGGTCTTAGCTACATTTGTCTTTGTCGCAAATGTTTTTGCTGCATCTGTCTTGGCCTCAAAAGTCACCCCACCCAATAATTGCGTTTTTACTGAAATATGTTGTTTACATATATTTCTGTGAAAAGTGCAATTATTCTCTGATATATTGTGATTTTGAACCATTTATCGGTTCTGAAATGATATTTCCGTAATCCACAATTTGTAAATTAGCAAAAGACGTAAATAGAAAACAATAAAACAGCGTTGAACTAGCAATCAAAATATAATAATTAGCGGTCACAAATTTGTACGATTCTTTTATATTATTTATAAATTTGTGTTTGTAAAAATATAACATATGGCACCGAAAAATCACCAAAAGAACAAAAAAAAAACTTGAACAAAATAATTAAATGTTATTTTCTTTTCTAAAGAAAATTAGTAAATGGTAATGGGAGAACTCTGTAAAATTCAAATCTAAACCAGGATTTAGGTTTAGTCTCAATAACAGTTACAAAAAAGATGTAGAAATAAAAAAAACTAATCAGTTTTTTTGTGATATAGGCAAAAATATTTTCAATAAGAGGGCAGAAAGAAAACATGTATAAAAACACTTTATTTTGGCCATTAAATTTATCATTTAACTTTATTTTAAGTATTTTTAGTAACAATCAACCGTTTTTAAGGGAAACCAAATTTTCGTCCCCTTTAAAACTTTCGTAAAACTTTGGGTTTTATTCAATCAAAATAAAGTTTTTTTTATATTTTGAGTCGAAGTTGTAAAAAAATAAATTACTTTATCAATGAAATTAATCCTATATACTACTTATTCTCAAGTGATTTAACGACAGGAAAAAAAACGTGAGAGTAATTCACAGGCTGACTGTGACTTATTGTCAGGATTTTTCGTGGCGTTATGTCTCTTGAGAAAAAGTCGCAGTCGGCCTGTGCATTATTCTCCTGATTTTTCGTGAGAAAAAGTCTCAATTACCTGACCTTAAATCTCATTATTGAAAAACAAAAAACAACAACAATAAAATACACGGTGACGATATTAGATTAAGTCTTGAGAATAATTCACCACACCGGCTAATCGTGTATCGTTTTAGTTGGCTAATCGGCCAAACGTATTTAATGAATCGTTTTTCGGACTTTAAACCATTTACTGCGATAAGAGACAAACTATGTTTTTAAATATCACAAACCAAATTACGGAAGCAGCTTGACAAAAATCTCACAAACATTATTGTTTCCAAACTATTTTCCAATCCAAGATAAAACTAAGCGTGAAAAAATGACGTTTATTATAGTAAAACAAATTGCACAATCATTAAATAAATAAAAACAACTAAACAATTCAAAATCGGTGCACCAAACTATATGATAAAAAATCCACATTACAATAAATCCAAAATTCATTTATATTTATGTTATTTGTGTTTATGTTTATGTTTACCCATTCAATTATATTATTATTTTCGAATACCCCTTAAAAAGGACGGCATCGGTGGTTCCTATCGCTTGGCTAGCCTTGATCGCCTGGCGACGCGTCAGCGCATTCTGGAGCAAAACGGCGGACACGGCGGGCTGGCCGATAAAAATGGTGTTTCCGCTGCGCTGCACGTGAACGGTAGCAACGGTCATCCGGTAAGAGAGAGCATACTTTTAAGGAGTGGGCAACCGCGCGCGCTCGTCCTCCTCACCGCTACGTGTGTGTGTGTATTGTATATGTATTTAATTTTGAGTGGCTTAAAGCAACAGTTTTTTTGTGTGTATATTTACATGTTCTTGGAAAACAATAAAATATGATAATAATAAATTCGCATGTAAATTTGGCTTTGTTGTATGTGTTGCCTTGAAGCGATGTGGTATGATAATGATAAGCAGTCGCCTGGACTAAACGCAGAGCCTGATTTCCTGATTTGTAAACAAAAGACAAACTTCTATTCAAGAATGGTGAAAACAAATCTTGCCTAAAATATAATGTCAAATTTATTGCTTTATATAAAAAATATGGTTCTACCAAGAGAAAAAAGTCACAGTAATTAAATTATCTTTCCCAATAAAATGATTGCCACCAAAAAAAAAACGAACTGTTACCAGCACTATGTATATTTTACGTTTATTTTTGATTAATTTGGTTATACTTATAAATTTATATACATTCTTTTCATCATAACACATACAGGATATTTTTTGCAAAAAAAAACTTTTTATTTCAATGCTTTCCGTTCCTTGCTTGCTTTCTACCCTCGTTAACATTGTATAGTTCTCATATTTGTTTTATGTATGTGTTGTAGTTGTTTTGTGCCATTGTTTAGTTTGCCTTGTATTTAAGTCAAGTGCATGAAGCATGTAAAGAGTATTGCTTGCAAAAAAATGTATATAATGAGATGGTTGATAGGGATAGGGATCGCGTTGTGTTATTGTTCTGTAATGTAATGTAATGAATTAATTAATATTCAATTAAACAATCTGAAAGTAACATTAAATTTAAACTCAACATAATCTCACCTTCGGGAACAGCTAAAAAATGCAGTGCGTATGTTTTCCTGTATGAGTCGCTAATTTTCTTATTATAAGTGTGTCCACGTGCCCGGGCGCGAAAAACGCATTCGGCGTGTGTGCATTTCTGCAATTTCACAACAAAACATCGACCTTTTGTTTATCAATTATTGTTTGTTCGCACACAAACACACACGCACGCATTCACACAGTGTGCGTGTTCATTCAATTAGCACCGCACGTACTTACAATGCGTGTAATTACAGTTATTCAAAATTAAACACACAGATAATAAATTGTGTGTGTTGTGTGTGTGTAGGTGTGCCTTTTTGATGAGCACCAGAGTGTATGACGAATACATTTCGGTCTACGTTATTTAAGATGCACTTTTATGCATTCTGACATTCCGGTAATTTGAGTGTGTATGCGCTTAAATGATATTAACTTGATGACGAGCCGTACGAGCGCTGATTACAGTAATTACGTACACGCACTGCACAATTTATATGCATTTCGTTTTGCTTTCGTTGCACCTTCAAACTCTGGTGCATACAAACTAGATTGGCATGTGCAATGTGCATTATAATGAATTTTCCTTAAATCTTTTGGAATTGGTAAGTGGTATGCAGAAAAGATGCGAAAAAATATCTGTAATTTGTATTTTTATTGTAAGACAACAATACCGCTTGAGGTTATAATTTTGACGATTTGATAAATTATCCTAAATTATGTATAAACTAATTGCGTCAATGATTTAAAAAGTGTAATAATGAATATACACTTTAATAAAAACATTGTATGAATACTTTTTTAAAGCTCATAATCTTATAATCTTGTATAACACATTTTCTCGACCTAACTATTAAATTTTATGTTATCTAAATCTAATTGCAAAATGAATCTAAATTAAGTAAGTTTTCAAAAAAAAAATACTCAATACGCGACTGTAAAACCTTAAAAATTGCGCTTATATATTCATATATTTTTCCATCTTTTCCATATATCACGTTTTTTTAATAAAGTTAATGATAAACCCCATATACCCAGAATGTAATGTGCATTGTGCAATGCATATATGTAATTATTTACGCTTGAAACTACATATATATACATTTAGTACCGTTTAGAAATGCACACTAACGTTTTTAACGAACATGCTTGTAGTTGTTATTGTTATTGTTGTTTTTGGTTTAACATTAATTTAACATTATGTTTTTATTGTCTGCTTTATGTTTGTATTAATTTGTTTTTTGTTTTTTCTTTGTTTGCTTTCAGTTACAGTCCAAGCGCGAAATGTTTTTTAAGTCCGAGCAGCAAAGTCCATCGGGACCGCCGCCAAATCCTCCGACAACGATTACAAATCACGTAACGTCGGCTCATAGCACACAAGTGAGTAGTTTTGGTGATGTTGACTCGACTCGCTAAGGAGCCCTAATTGATGACTGACACAAAATCCTGCTGTTAAATTTGATGTTCATGTATTCATAGAATTTTTGTGATTTCTTTGAATGTGTTTTCTTCTTGCTAGCCAAATACGAGCGCTTTAATTGTATTCACCGTCTGTCTGCCTAGCTTGGTCGTTTTGTTTTAAACAAACAAAAAAACTAAACGCTAAACAACATGTATAACTCTCTAAATAACACTTGACCCAATTTCATTGCAGAACAACACGCCAGCCAGTACGCCCACCTCAAATGACAAACACTCTATTGCAAACAATCACAATAACACGAACGCAGCAGCAGCACCCACACCGACACCGACACCCGCCGGTGGTGGTGGCGGCAGCGTCGCCGCACACACTACAACGATGAACAATCTGACAAATAATGTAAACAACATTAATCTCAAAGAAAAACACCAGCAGATCCACGAGAACAATCACCAGGACTCGAACAAAATTGCGTCCGACCGACATGACAAGGAGAAAGCTGCTCCGGCACAGCCAGCCATTGTTCGGCCCAAAATCAAAGAGATCGATGGTTACGTAGGTTTTGCTAGTCTTCCCGATCAGGTGTACCGCAAGGCGGTCAAGAGAGGTTTTGAGTTCACACTGATGGTGGTCGGCGAAAGTGGTCTCGGCAAATCGACGCTCATCAATTCTATGTTCCTGTCCGATATTTACAATCAAGAACAGTACCCGGGACCGTCGCAACGCATCAAAAAAACGGTGGCCGTTGAGACCACCAAGGTACTGCTCAAGGAGAGCGGTGTGAATCTCACGCTGACCGTTGTAGATACGCCCGGTTTTGGTGATGCCGTCGACAATAGTAACTGGTAGATAATATTTGTTCTTTTCTTATAAAATATGAAATACTCGAAAATGTGTTCATTTTAATTGACAGAAATTATTCTTTTGCAGCTGGGTACCCATCATCGAATTCGTCGAGTCCAAGTATGAGGAGTACTTGACGGCCGAGTCACGGGTACACCGCAAAGCACTGTCTGACAATCGGGTGCACACGTGCTTGTACTTTATCGCTCCGTCCGGGCACGGCCTCAAGCCACTCGACGTTGAGTTTATGCAGCGTTTGTGCGACAAGGTCAATATAATTCCGATCATTGCCAAGGCGGACACAATGACGCCCGAGGAGATAACGCTGTTCAAGAAACAGGTAAATATGGGAGGCATCATAGTTGGTCTCTGTTTTTTTTTATCGCACTTTGAGAAAATTTTAAATCACGGAAATCCGCAAAGCCTCAATGTCGGTTGTAAACATTGCAGTCGAAGAAGAGTATCACCTTAACGAATATTTTGTTATCATACTCGCATTAATAATTATGTTTGTGGGGGTTTTTTGAAAGATCTTAAACGAAATCGCTCAACACAAAATCAAAATCTACGATTTTCCGGAGCCCTTGGACGACGAAGAGGAGGCTAAAGTGCTACGACAGCTTCGTAGCAGAGTACCGTTTGCAATTGTGGGCGCTAATACTGTGGTCGAGATTGACGGACGTAGAGTACGAGGCCGACGGTATCCCTGGGGTGTGGCTGAAGGTAAACATTTACATTTAGTATTTCTTCAATGTAAATTTTCTATATTTATTTTATTTTTTAGTTGAAAACCTGGAGCACTGCGACTTTATTGCACTGCGCAACATTGTGATCAGAACGCACTTGCAAGACCTGAAGGAGGTCACCAACAACGTGCACTACGAGAACTATCGGTGTCGCAAGCTCGCCGGACTGGGAGCAGACGGCAAACAGTCACGACTCAGCAACAAGTAAGTGTTCTTTGGCCATGTCCGCCTAACGTTTCCGATTCCATTTCGGTTTGCTTGTACACACTACATAAGTTGAGGCATTATCTTCAAAAATCCAATTATCGATCAATGAAAAGAAAAGTTGCTTTACTTTTGTAAACTATAGTTTTTGATGTGTACGCTTGTTGTTGCTGTTTTTTTCTATTTGAGTTCACCTCTGAGCCATTTCTAAACATAATATTTTACAACATTTACGCAATACAATACTAATTTCATTTTCTCTCCCCTCAATTATTTAATTGTTCACACCAATTCATGCCTAATCACTCACACTCACATTCATGCGTGCGCACGCATCGTGTACACGCAGTTTGTGCGGTCACGTCGTGATGAACTCATTTATGACGGTTTGGTAAGTGTTTGGAAAATTCATTCGCATTGTCTGTGTGTGTGTGTATGTGTGTATTTGTTATATTATTTTCTTACCTCTATTTTGTGAGAAAAACTTACCGCGAGGCATTTATGTATTTAGATACAGATGTTTGTACTTTTCAATAATATTTTTTATGATTTTATTAGAGATTGTTGTCTTTATTTTATACACATTTTGTGAATATAGTTCAAAATACAAATCGCACTGAAAAGGATAATCCCAAAAATTCTAAATTTACAATATTGCAATTTTTATTTTAAGGAACCCACTTGCTCAAATGGAAGAGGAAAAACGAGAACATGAGCTCAAAATGAAGAAAATGGAAGCCGAAATGGAACAAGTGTTTGAGATGAAGGTCAAAGAGAAGAAACAGAAACTAAAGGACTCCGAGGTGGAGTTGACGAGGCGCCATGATGAGCGCAAAAAAGTATGTCAAAATATTGTGTATTAACAATGCATCAAAATTCATGTATATTCTCATCATAGGCTCTGGAGATCTCTGTGCGAGAGCTTGAGGATCGCAAACGGTGCTTTGAACAAGAAAAACACGACTGGGAGAACTCAAATGGTGTCACCTTGGATGAACTCCGCCGTCGAAGCTTGGAGGCAAGCAGCAAAGAGTGAGTATTTCATTTCTTTAGCACCGTGGGTGCCTGCTGCTTGATTTCGGTCATTTTATCATTTTAACGCTTATTTAAATCACATTTAACAAACTGGGATATCATGATAATAGTGGTCAACACTTGTTTTTTTATTGTCATAGCCATTTAACACGTGTGTAAACTCGCACAATCTAATCATGCAACAACAACAAAAATCGCTTCGATTTACATAATATATCGCATAATTTAATTACTTCCTATTAACAGAACATTTTATTTTTGGAGACGATTCGTCGGAATTTGTAGTTTCGACAACCGTAATTTGTGTAGACATATATTCTGTGAGATAATATTAAATTCGCATGATTTGGGGTTTTATGTTTATTTATGGTTTTAATTTGTTTTGAGAAACATTCAGTAGAAACATAACAGCTGCAATTTGTTTGTTTTTTGTTATATCTGCTTGTATCTCAAATATATAGCAGCGTCCTCTTGTCTTGCTGCGAGCAAAGCTTTTTACATAATTTTCCTTGAAATAGCATGTACAGTATATTTACAATTTAGGCTGCTGGGTGTGTGTACATTTAGCACCACTCCCGCTAAATGGCTATGCAAAAATAAAACAACAAGTGCGAACAACTTGCGTTCCACAGTCCAATTATTTGATTGAATCAAAAGCAAACAAACAAAACCCGTTTTCCAGGTCTGGTTCAATGACATCCAGAAGCTCAGATGAACAGACAAAAGGTCGCCGTGTATTTGGATCGTTGCTTCGACGACACACGAGCTTTGGTGCGCCCGATCACTCGCGAGGGACGTCCGTCCAAAGTATCGCACCGGTTAACTCGCAAGACAGTGCCGAATGAACAACACACACACACACAAAATGAATGCATACATAGCAAATTATCAATATGTATAAGACATCTTACTTTACGGAATGTTGGTTCCTTGTTTTACGTTTTTTTAGTTGCTGCATTGAACTCGGCGCAGCGTTTATAATTGTGTTTTTTATATTACTGAATTTTCAAATTATAGTATACTGTTATGTTTACAATCCCTCTCAAATATTAAGACTACTTTTAGAAACACTATAATATCGTCACATTTTCAGAGTCGAAACCATTTTCATTTATGTGTTAATAATTATGCAGCTCATTGTTTTGTTGTTTTACTGAATACATATACATTCTTTCATACATCGTCAACCACGTGTGTTTTCCTTCTGCCCGGATGTGCTTTTCACCAATCATGCTACAAAAAAACAAGATTCTAGATCTAGATCCACCACAATGTATTGTTATCCCAGTCGTGTGTTTTTGTTGGCTTTGGTTTTTGTTGTTTTTTGTTTGTTTGTTGATTTACCATTTAAAGTAAGTTCATTAAATATGTTTTCTAATAAAAACCAAAAGATCATCCCATTTTATGTTTAGCTAATTAACTGCACACTGTACACCCACGCATATTTACATTCGCACAAAAAAAATCACACTTTTATGCATAATATGAGATTAACATACAATAAATGTATTATTTTGTTTTTTCAGAATTGTCGACGGAAAAGATAAGAAGGAAAAGAAAAAGAAGGGCTTATTTTAAAACTTAAATATTACACAGAGCAGCATAGACACACATGCATGCTATGTCCAGACCACCAATTTGGGATCCCATATTTATTCTGCCAGCGAGATTTTTACGTTTGCGTTTTAACCAAATACGAGAATGCATTTACAAGTAACACACACACACATACACACACCGACAAATTTCTCCGACACTCAACCACACAGTTTGTAGTACTATAATATTCAACGTTCTTCTAGAAACTGCAATAGGACTTAATTCAAGTGTAATCAGAATAAATTTGACTTTCACTTTTAAACACTCAAGTATTCGATAACATTTACACGACAAAGAAGCGTGCCACTTCCGGATGTTATCCTATTTAAATTATATGTATATTATACGTACATATGTTAAATACTACATACACAAACTAACTTTTAATCCAAACACTGTTAAACTAAATCGGTTGATATGTATTCCGAAATCAATATCACAAACACACACACACACACGTTTTCCCCTACCCAAAACCAAAATAAGGAACCGTTATGGTTTCACCCACCACCATCAAATACTTATTTCTATTATTAAATTAAACCATAGCATCCTAGGTGAATTGAACCAGCCTAACTTCACAATATTATTCTATGATTCCTGTTCACAAATTGATAACACAAAATATTATATTTATATTTATTTGTAAGTAAATTGTATATTTTTCTGAAAAATATATAGATATTTAGTTTGTTTTATATATATACATATTATACATAAACAAAGAGCCATTCAATCGCGAGAATATTGAAAAAAAGAAAGTGTCATAACATTTTAGTTGTACTATTTAATATACACACACACATACAAAACAAACACACAAAGTAAAAACTAAAAAGTAGATTATAAAAAAATACTTAAAAAAGGCTCAACGAAAACGAGATAACGTTTGTCCCTCGAATGGTCTCTAAAGCTCTAGACGATCGGACCAAAAGCGAATGAAATCGACAATTATAAAAAACTCAGTACATTCAATCAAAGGTAGCTGTTCAGAATTATACCTGTTTTGCGCTTATGCGTTTTCTACTTATTTCAAAAGTGTTGGTTTTAATCCTTTTTTCATCGAAACATTTTTATACAATCATTTAAAAAAACAAACAACAACATATTATTATACTCATAAGAACCATGTAAAACAATTGTATTGTCTATTGTAAAATTATGTAATTGAATCTATCTTAAAATATAAAAGCTGCTTAATTACACAAGTATATAACAGAATGGTGTATTTAATTCGAATCATAAATTGAAACTTAAGAGTGGTAAGTTTTAATGATTTGTAAAGAAATCAAATGTAATCTCTTTATTATTGACTCTGCATCATGTATAGCTATGCATTTTCATTGAAACCTGTACCTAAGACAATTACAAATCGCTGCGGACATATTGGATACCGATAAAAGTTCTGTCATCCTGAAACGGATTTTATCATTTATCGACGGGAACAACGTCCTGGCTGCCTCTACAACACCGTATCGCATTGGTCCTTGTTAAGCCCACTCTTATACTACGTATACTATATAATATACTTACTTCACTTAATTTTCCAACGTCTAGAATGGAGTATAGGTTCCATGGACCGATACTTTCAAACATGGAGAATCCAAACAAAAAACTTTGCAAAAAGCAAGGACCAGTTTCTTCCTAATAGACGCGAGGCAAGAGATCGTCCGATTAAAACTCACTTTAGAGAACAATCAAAAGTTCCTCATCCACAAAACTATTATCCGACTGATGCTTGTTTACGGGGGATGCCCGCAGTATGGCAAGTAATAAAATTGAATGAATGTCTTTTAAAAAAAAGAAAGTATATATTCATATTTAGAAACATATCGATGCATACAATTGTACAGACAATTTCTAGTTTTGTGTTTGTGGCTTAGACCATTCCACGTTCAGAATCAAATGATCGTAACCATGACCGTTCAGCAAATCAATTGCCGTCGCGGCATCCTTGCGCGATTTGAAATGAACGTAAGCGAATCCTTTGCACAGTCCGGTATTCTAAAAACACACACACACACAAATTATGATTAGCAAAATAGCAATAGAATAATGCGAAACAGATATTGATTTACCTTATCCCTAGCCAGATACATTTTGCTGTGGGGTCCGATCTTTTTAACCAGCTCCTCCAAATCAGCCTCGACCATGGATTCGGACAAATTCGAGATACGAATTGCGGTGGTGTCGTCGCGTCCGCGCAGACCCGACATAAGACCGGCCTTGGCACTGTCTTTCATGAATGGCGGCACGTATTTGCCGGTCTTGGTGCCACCAGATTCAGCAGCGCTCGGAGTGCTGGGCGCCTTCGACTCCATCAGTTTACTGGGATCCATGGAGGTTCCCTTGAACGGACAGTTCACGGACCAATGCTCACCATTGCAAATACGACACTTGGCCATGGTCTTGAGGGGGTCCAACAGATTGTCGGTTACCTTTTCTTCTTCCTTATTCGTGATAAACTGCATGTGGACATCTTCGGAAACCATTGTGGTGTGAGAGTTTGGGCCGGGCTTATCGCTAATCGAGTCCCCAAACTTGGGCCAGTTCTTTCGCTTGGCCGCACTCTTGGCAACTACCTGCTTTGTAATTTTGTACGTACGTACCACCTTGACCTTCTTGTCATCATTATTGTATTTGTATTCGGTCAGCACTTTTAGTCCGTTCTCATTGATCTCGGTTGGTGGCGGCAGACCGCCCGAGTCTAGCTCTACCTCATCGGCCCACGAAGCCTTAATGTCATCGATATCTGGCATATCTAAAAGAAAAATACGAACAAAACTATATAGGTGGAATTAAATGTTGAGGTTATGCTTAGCGCCGTGTATTGAGTTTTGCAAAAAATTAAAAATTGTGAACTCTCCACTTTGGTCACATGTACACAATTGCATTTTTGGGCTGAAATACTGCATAAAAGTATCCGAAATGTATGGCCAGGCTTCCGTAGGATACTTACTGGTTAGTTGGTCTGTGATTTACTTGTATCCCGATGGTTTAATCAGAGAATTAAAAGCAAATTAGTTGCTTAAATCGAATGCCACACACTCAAAGAGCCACACAACTTTTTAAATGGCCGATCTAAGTGACAGATCGCACGGAGTGAAGTTGTTAGTGGTTTGAACGTTACTCACCACACAAAGCACAAACCACACCTCATTGACAAAACGATAAGATGTTGCTTTGTTTACATTTGATTACAAGTCAAAAGATATTAGATACTTTTCAAATTTATACATACAATTTTGTCCGAGATTCAAGGGAGATTTTTAAGATTGAGCTATATTTTTTATTTTGATTCGTAAGAACTAGAAACTAGAAATTTATATACAAGGAAATGCGAAGAACTAATTACCTAAAAATCCTTAAGTTTTAGGCGGCAATAAATTATATAGTTGCAAAAATATATTACGAAACACAAACACTAATAACATATCTAAAAAGCAGGTCCTTAGTCAAGATCCGAGTTGTGCTTCAAGTATGCTTTTTGTAATTTCTAGTTTGCTCCAAAATGTATAATAAAAAATTCTTGCAAATTTCAAAAAATACGTTAGAATTCTAAATAATCGCATTTTAAGTGATTATTCTTCTTGATAGAAGATATGGAGTATGAGGATTCTTAGTAGATTAAACATTTTAAAAAGCATTGTACTTTATACAATTTCAAAATACTCTTTAATGCAAATATCAAGTGTAAAGCTTCCGGTATACATTTTTACCTCGACATTTACAAACACACAATCATAAATAATGCAAATTACAAAAGAAAGTCATTCAAGGACGCAACGAAATGAACCATTCTTTCTGATTCATTACTCAGAATAAATCCCGTCTCAAACAGACTGATCGCGTGTAGTTTGACTCGCGCACAAACAAACGATCGGCAACTTATCGTGTTTCTGCATGCGCCTTGCGCGAATGACGCAACTGTGCGATGGTGAGTTTTGGCTATTGCCTTCAAAGCTGTCAAGCGAAACGTTCAGTCTAGCTTTAGTTTTCGACTCGTTCGTTTCGTTCTTTATATTACAAAAAAACCACCTCTTTTTAGTTGTTTAATTAGATTATAGAAAATTCATTGGATAATATGTCAAATTTGCGACAAATCCCGTTGACCTGCAGCGGGCACACCCGCCCGGTGGTGCATTTGGATTTCAGTGATATAACGGAAAGCGGATATTTTTTGATATCGGCGTGCAAAGGTAGGAAGGAGTGAGCCCCACACCACGAAACCCCATAACTTTTCACCGACTCGACTGTGATCTTTTTTATTTTGGAGTGTTTTTTTTGTTGTATTTTATTTCTGTGTATATTTGTACTGTATTCATGTGTGTGTGTGTATGCATACAGTACATGCTCGCACGCGCGCCTTGTATCCGAATAAGTTTTGTTGTCGGCACTCGCGGTATACGGCTATACCTTGACCCACATACTGGTGAAAAATCACACTTATTTGCTGTGTTAGCGTTTACGCTGAGCGACTTTGTTTGCAATTGAAGATCTGCATTTTATCCGCTTCAATGTCGAGTTCAGCACATTCAAGTGTAATACCGTTTTTCCTTCGTCTTTTTGCCTCGACTAGACTCAACCAACAAAAAAAACTGCTGCTCAAATGTATTTTTATGCTCTATAAGTTAAATTGTTTTTGAATTGTCTGTCGTGACTATATCTCGTTGCTTAATTTCAGACTATGGTTTTCTAAAGCCTGGGAATATATTATAATCAACAATTTGAGGTGATGTGTGTATTGTTTTCGTCCCAGCAAGAACAACCTCAACCTTTACGGTTTACTAAACTGAGTACACAGACGCGCGATGCATGTTGGTACGGGCCGGCACAAGGTTGACTGGATTTATCGGTCAGACGAAGATTTGATCCAGTTTATGTACGTTGCATTCATTATCTGCTCAATTTTATTCTTAACTACAATGTAGACACAGAAAAGTAAATATTTTTTTGTTGGATTTTAAAATAATCGCCATAATTTAAAATGAAATGCAAAAAAATAACAATTTGTCAAACCTTGTTAAAAGTAACACATACATGTGAGGAACGATGCCATCAGTTTATGACATTTCAATAGAAATACAGAACAATCAAACTATTTCCCTAGAGTTATCTGAAAACGGTTAGTATTAACAACTCGTCTGTGTCTGGAATATATTTATATGGCATGTACGTTTTAAATGTGTGTGTGTGTGCATACAAGTTTAATGATTCACTCTTATCGGTTCGAATAATACATTAAAATCACATAAAACTAGCTTGTTTATTTATTGTATGTATAGTGCCCGTAATCAAACGACGATATACATTAAATAAAATATACGTGTTTATACATTATTATATTATATGCTATACTCTAAGCACAACAGTACATACACACACAAAACAAAGTGTAGTACATTTGCCGGAAGGAACCTTGGTAAACTCAAAAGCTCAAGGCTGGAAAAATGCTATAAAGTATAAATTGTTGAGACAGATCGAGAATTTATAATTATATTAGTTTTTGTGCTTGGTTCTTTCTCTTCGCCAAGGAGATCTTGTGCGCTGCGACAACACGGGTCTGCTGGCTGCACCGTGCGTGTACGCGCGCTCGCCAGACATCGTTTTCAATATAATATGTATTATATGCATAAAGGCATAAACTATAATTAATAATTTAAAAACGGAATACGCATACATTGCGTGTATGCTTCTCAAAAAAGCGGTAGTATCGTGATACGGAACGAATGCAGTTGTTGTTGTATGCTCTTTTCTAGGAGACACACTATGTACATTCTGGTTTCTGGCTGTTATCGACTGTCAATCGCAGCTCGTTAAAATTATATTCTGTTATGTATGTGCATTTATGTCATTGTTGAGTGTGTGTGTGTGTTCAGGCTAGATATAGACAGAGTAATGATCAGTCGGATTTGGAGGTTGTTAGAAATAAACAAAAAACACACACACACATTATTTACAGATTCTACGTTTATTTTTCTTGTGAATTATAAATGAATCACAGCGGGTCTATATTTATATAGTTGCTCTCCTTTTTATTATTTTATTATTATTAAACCTATTTTATTTACATTTTGTCTATAGTCTCTTTTTTAAATAAATTTATTTTTATAAATAAATATTGGTCAACAGTTTGCTAAATATGTGCAGCTCCAAAAAGACAAATAATAAGATTGATCGACTTTTTGTTACCATAAAATTGACAAAAAATATAAGTTTAATTCACCAAATAAAAACCCCTAAACATAATTCTCAAGTCTCTAGATATTTTGATCATATATATATGTCTTATATTATTATTGACAAATACGTTGTGACCACCGAGTAATTGTGACCCGACATGCATTGTGCGTTATTTAATTGACTCGTTTCAGGAACTGAAACTGTTGGCGTGGTGTTGTTATTGTTGTTGTTGATGGAACACATGGTCAACTGGCTAATTGATTTTGTTTGAAGGACATTCACTATATTATTTAGAATAGTTTATTTTAAAATAATAACATATGAATTCTAATAAGAACAACATTATTGTTAATTCTAGATGGAAATCCCATGTTGCGCCAAGGCGATACAGGAGACTGGGTCGGAACATTCGAAGGACATAAAGGCGCCGTATGGGGCGTCGCTCTTAATAAAAAGGCCAATCTGGCGGCCACAGGAGCTGCTGACTTTTCTGGTTCGTGGTTTTGTTTGTGTAAGAAATAAAAAGAATATTTTTTGCTAAAGAAAAATCTATTGAAAACAGGAAAAGTATGGAACGCCGTTTCCGGAGAGGTGGAGCACAGTTTCCAACACAAACACATTGTTAAGTCGGTGGCATTCGATGACAATAGCGAGCATTTGGTAACCGGAAGCAATGAGAAACTCATTCGAGTGTTCAATTTAAATCAACCCGAAGCCGGTATATATATATATTTTAGATAGTAGCGAAATAGGAAGATTATTATCTAACATTTTCTATCATTTCACCTTACAGACCCAGAATTATATGCCGGCCATAATGGTGTCATCAAGCGTGCGCTGTTCTGTCGCAACGACAAATGCGTGGTGAGTGCTGCCGAGGACAAGAGCATGCGAATCTGGGACCGTGCGTCCGGTCAGGAGGTGCAACGCGTTGACTTCGCGTCAAATCCAAACAGTTTGGAGTTGTCGCGAGACGGCAACATTATCACGGTTGCTCACGGTTCAAGCGTTAGCTTCTACGAAACGGATACACTTCGCAAATTCAAGGAGATTACCGTGCCTACGGTAGTGGCCACTGCAAGTCTGCATCCAGAGAAACACATTTTCGTGTGCGGCGGTGACGACTTTAAAATGTACAAGTACGATTATATTACCGGAAACGAGATCGAGTCATTTAAGGGACACTTTGGGCCTGTGCATGCGGTCAGCTTTAGTCCGGACGGTGAACTGTACGCGAGCGGATCCGAAGACGGTACGCTGAGACTGTGGCAGACAACCGTTGGCAAGACGTACGGCCTGTGGAAGTGCACCGAGCCCGGTGAACTAAACACATCGATCACATCTCCGCCAAGAGAAGTGTCGGCCAACTGAATGACATTCGCATGACACGGCCACACCCAGACACTCAAAATCATATATACATACATTTATATTATACAAAATAGATTGATTCAAATCCGGAACCCTATGAAGCGACGATGAAATTGTGAACGTGATTTTTTTTTATATGAAACCTTACCTATTTAAGATTTTACGTTGTTTGATTTTTCATCATTCTATAACCAATTAAATTAAGAGCGCAACACATGGTTTTTATTGTGTAATAAATTTAACTGTATTTGCAATGAACTTTTAATAAGGTGGTCGAATTTTTGATCACACAGTAAAACAATAAAGTGATATTTATATAATCACAAAGAAAATTCAATAATAAATTATAAATAAATTAAACTTTAAAATTCGTTATGAATAAGGAAATATGTTAATGGTCGGAAAGCATAAGTTTGGTTATGCGTAGTTTTAACACATTCTTACTTCGAACCGAAAGTTTCTTTAAGTGGCTACCAACGAATAGCAAAAAATGCTTGTCGGTTTCGGTTAGATCGATTTCTGCGAAAATATATAAATACAAAAATTTATAAAATCTATGTATTTATTACAAAGTTTACTGCACCTGATTCTGAACTGATATGAAATGTAGGCTTCTGCTGACCAGGAGCATTGACCGCATTGCCCAGCGATTTTATTTGTGTAGACAACGCGTTCGGTTCCGCGGCATTCGTGATATTAGTATTGCTCTGTGAATAATTAAATAAATTACATATTCAGAAATATAAATATGAAAAATTCGCTTACAATTTTGTAAGGACGCCTAAATTGCTCATTTGGCTTAGATAGTACCTGTCCGGGATCATTAAAGGTTTTAAGAAGTGTTGGACGATTAGATGTCTCCAAAGTACTGTTTTCTTTGCCAGTAATATGCAGGATATTGCTCGAAGCGTTCAATGAATAATTTTTAAATTGTGATGCTCTGTTATCCAGTGTATCTTCAGTGTTTTCAATTGGTGAATATAGAGGTTTATTTATATTCAATACTTTTTTCGGTAAAGGTAAATTTCCAGACAACATATTATTGCCAAACAACTTGGAGATATCTGTTAATCGGCTTTTGTCAATGCCTAAAATATGATAATTTATATAAAATTCATCGCAACCATATTTTAAAGCGCTCACTCTGGAGATCCTTCAATGGCATAATCCTTCGCTTAACGTTATTTAAACGAACATTTGCCACAGTATCCTTTTCAGAATAATTAACCTTTTTTCCAGATTTATTCCGCGGAGACTTCCGAATTTCACGTTTTTTCGGTGTAGGCATATGATTTTTACAGACCACCTTAGAACGTTGCTTTAACTTAGGTCGTAAAATAGTTGATGATGACTGCGGTTCAGTTGGATCAGAATGCGCTACCGCCAGCGGTAGCAGCTGATATTTGTGAATATTATTCTTTAGCATAACTAGCTTGTATCGACACAAGAAAATACTGTGATCCAGAATTTGTTCTTCGTTCAATTGTTTGTGTACCAATTTGGTAGGATCATCGCTCGTGAAAACCGTACATGGACCCGCAATGGTTTCAATCGACAATTCTTTGTCAAATTGACGCATGTCCAAAATAAGTTCTTTATCTGGATGTATATTCATGTTGGGTTTGATGTAGTCGGTAATTTCTGAAACCCTATGAAAATGTAACAAATTAGTAAAAATAAAAATATTGCTGAACAAAATATATATAGCCAACCTGGAGTACCAATCTACAATGATGCGGTACGGACTCAATCCGCGAACACGTTGGTACATGTAACGTATTTTTGCAATGTTTGGAATGACTGAAGATGCACTCAAGATGAACACAAAGTCACCCACTTTTAAAAACAATTCTTTGAAGAAGCATTGACTATAAGACAAAGCCAAGTAAATGTTATTTAAATGTGAGATGTTTTTATTGCACTGGTACCTGTAATACGTATTCATGGTTCGAACTTTTTTATTTCCAAATGGTCCTTTAACTTTTTCTCCAATCCAGGACACATCTGCTGGTTTGCAGTGCACTACAGTTATTACTATGTAAGGTTTTTTTATATATGTTTGCTCATTTATAATTTAAATACGACTTACAGTCTAAATTAGGTTTCAGTTCATCACATTTATTGGTTTTAGAATTAAAGAGATTATGCAGAAATCTAAGCCACGTCTCTTCTTTAGAGTCCAATCCAAATAAAATCTAAGTAAAAAAAAAACTTAAAGAAATAACGGATAAGCATTATAAAAGATGTGCGTATGAGGCATTCCATTTAGTTTTCTAAGCTGTTTTTTTATAACGGGACAATTGGAATATCAACCAAACATATCTAAACTGTGAAAAGGTTTTGATTCCCTTGATTACCTCTATAGCAGCTTCACGCACCATAAACATTTTCTCCCAAAATATTTGTTCATTGTGACTGTGGTATTGCCATTTCTCGGTTGGAATCTGTGAACATATCAAGAACAACTGTCTAGCAATATCCTCGAATTCGTCCTGTTTCTTAAGGTGGCATTTCTGAATGTTTAAATCTGTATAATACAAATTAAAAGCAATATATCAAAAACAACCACAGTTGAAATAATAATATAGCAAATAATGAGGATTTCATATTTTCCCCTTGCCTTTGAGTTCACGCATTAGTAATACACAGTTATCACAATCCTGACGATCAAACGCTGTTCTTATACGGCTGAGCAAATGGGGCAATTCTGATAATTGTTTTTCTGCAAATAGAGACATTTTTTAATTTTGTTTTTAAATCGAGCAAAACTTTACTTCGGTGGTCCTTTAATATATATTGTGTATGAAAATTGGAGGCTGAATTGCTGCCCCCGAGAGGTTTTGAAGAGGAACCCCCCAATACCGAATAAAAACGTTTTATTTCTAGATTTAAAGATTTGTAATTTAAGGTAAAGTTTGTATCAAAATAAAGGTATTTTTAAAATAATAAATCTGATAATCTAAAAAATGTAATTTTTATACAATTTGGTAGAGGGTGTAGGGGGTGGGGTAAACGAAATAAAAACTATTTTTTAACAAATATTTGATCCTCTCGTTCCTTCCCAACATAATGGGGTAATTTTCTAAGAATAAAATGTTCATATTTGGCTCTTTTGTTGAGGGAGAGAAAAGTCTATAGGCACTATAAATCTTAAATTGCACTTTCGCCAAATTGGATAACCAAGAAATACTTTTGGGTCGTTTGTGCTCAAAGGTTTAAAGTGGTGTTTTTTGTTTTTAAACAGCTTTTTTTGCATTGCGTGTCGGAGTAACCTCCCTTACTTTATTTGGGGCACCGATGCCGAAGAAAAGTTTAGCCTTTTTTGATTAATAAAGGTTAGGTTTTTTATTTTATTTTACTGCGTATATTTTTTAAAATTATGAAAAAATATAAAATATCATAAAATACCTCTTGTTTTGTCAAGCAGCGTATAATTTATATTTTCATTATGAAATGTTTGATAGTTCGCGACAAATCCGGATTCTGATAAAATGGTTGGATCCTTGTTGCAAACGTTCTCCGGCATGTCGGTTATTATGCTGTGGGAACCATCACGCAATATACTTTTTAAATTAACATCCATGGTCGGATGGTCAGAAAGTCGAAAAGTCTGATTTTTAAAAGGGCTGGGACTGGTCATAATAAGAATAATAAAAATATCTTCTTAACGCAAAATTCGTTACCACGACTTTGCGTTTGCCATATTTTTATTTCATAATTTTAAAAATATCGGTGTCATTTTAATTTCGAAAATGATTGGGTAACTTTTGATGTGCGTAATTTTTGTAAAAAAAAAATGGTATAAAAACATAAATAATATATAAATAGCATATTTTTTAAAGAAATAGCGGTATTTAACTGATTCAATCAACTGAGAAATGGTAAGCAATATATTTTCTGCCAAGATATTTAAAAAATGCACAAATTTAAAAAAAAAACTATTTTGCAGGTAAACGATTTTTCGAAAATCTAAATAATTTAAGACCATTGAACGCACCTCTAACCAAATGATGTAAATACAAATGGCGGCGTGCATTCATTTCGGGTTCAGCAAAGAGCAAAGAGCAGATATATAAGAAATCATTAGCATTATCTAGCGTGCTTACTGCAAAAGTTTTTAAACCATTTCTTCTACAATTATTACAATTGAATTTGTTAAATATCAAATATTACCAAAATGAGTTCAATTTGCGTAGATACAATTGATAAATTGTACAGAAACTACGATATTCTGTCGGAGGCAAAGGACAACATAACGGAGGTATATATATATAGTGATAGTGTGTGTACGTTTATCTTGAGCGGCTACATTTACTTGATATAGAATCGTTAAATAACTATTTTTTAATGCATTTGGTAGCATGAAAAGGAATACCAGGAAATCCTAGACGCCACAAAAGGCAACTCAAAGGAAAAACAACTTGCCTCTCAATTTATTGGAAAATTCTTCAAATATTTTCCTAACCTAGCTGACTGTGCCATCGATTCACAACTGGACTTGTGCGAAGACGAAGATATTCATGTAAGTAACATTTGGATTTTACGAGTATTTTATTTATTTATTATGCTGAATGTATTTAATTTCAGATCCGAAGACAAGCTATTAAAGACCTACCGCAGTTGTGCAAAGAGTCCAAAGTACACACCCCTAAAATTGGCGATATTTTGGCCCAGCTCTTGGTTGTGGAAGACCCGTCGGAATTGCAGCAAGTGCATATGTCATTGCAGACTCTGGCTAAAGTAACACAAAAACACATACATTACCACACCAAACTGGTTATTAAAACATGAATATCTCACATTTTTTATTCAGTACGACGCTCAAGGTACTCTGACTGGAATTTTCAGCCAGATATCGACCGGGGACGAGACTACACGAGACCGTTGCTTTAAATTTCTATCTTCAAAACTTAAAAATCTTGGCACTGAAGTCATTACCAAAGAGATTGAGGACTTTTTGATTACCAACCTGAAGAAAACGTTGCAGGTTTTTATTAGAATTATCTATGTTTTTTCATGTGTTTATTTTTATGTATTTATTTTATATTCATAGGATGTGTCTGCCGATGAATTTCAAATTTGTATGACACTGCTGGGAGCAACAAAGCTAGGCAAATCTGTGACTGGTCACGTGGAATTGGTTAGACTGACGGTTGAACAAGCTGAACTGGAAGCTGAAAATGAAGCCGATGTGGTTGAAGATGAAGTCGTGGAGCGATTTCTGCAGTGTGCCACTCATGCTCTCCCATATTTTTCGGTAATTGTTTTGTTTGAAACATTTAAATTCAAATCGTTCATGATCCTTTTGTTTTAGTCTCAGGTTGAATCAACCAAATTTATTGCGTTCTTGTGCGACAAATTGTTGCCAATAAAAACTTGGACGCTCATTGGTGCTACTGATCAAGACCAAATTCAATTGCGTTTACTCAAGGTGTTCGCGGAGATGTGTTCATCTTGTGGAACACTAGAAACGGCCACCGTTAAAATCGAGGCTGTTTTCAATGTATTACTGGTAAGCATTTTTTTTAGTTCTAACCTTAGATAAAATAAGAAATATACTTCCCTTAAACAACGAGAAAATTACAATTTGGACCTATTTTGTGCTACATTATAAATTAGTCGTATATTCAATTTAAATCTTCGTCCCATCAGGAATACATGCCATTGCCACCATTCGACACTGAGTTAATTGATGAGAATCCATCTTTTCAATTCTCACATGCCGAGTGCTTGTTATTTGCACTGCACTCGCTTGGAAAACAGGCCCCTGAGTTCTTTACGTTTGCGGAAGATCCAAGCAAATTGAAAGATTTTCGTTCTCGTCTGCAGTACTTGGCACGTGGCACACAAGGGTACGTTTGTGTATTAATTTTTCCAGACAAATCAAATTTTAATTTCAATATTTTTTTGTTTAGATACATCAAAAGACTGCAGGAGGCTATCAAGGGCAAAACCCCTGATGAGCTCAAGTCCGAGGAAAATACGATAAAAATCACCGCCTTGAAGACGACATCCAACATTAGCACACTCATTCGTGACCTCTTCCATTCGCCGCCAAGCTTTAAGTCTGTGGTGCACCTTTCGTGGGTAAAGAGGAGCAATGTCACGTCAAAGGTAGCTACAAACGATTTACATGTTGAATATTTCAAAAAAAAAAAAAAAATCTATTTTAGCAGGACAAGAACGCTTCGAAGCGCCATGCTCCAATAACCTTTGGACAACGACACGGTGACGACAACGAAAACGGAGATGATTCGAAGCGGGTCAAAACCGGCTCCGACCAAAAGGTCTACACACCCCCATCGGGTAAATATTCCGCCAAGGTTCAAAACTATTCGAATAACACGAATAAAAACCGTGGAAACCCATCGCGTAACGGTGGCAGTTTCCGTGGCGGCAATCAAGGTAAACGACGCTCTTTCCGTAAATATTAAATTGTACATTTCGTATGTACACAATCTCGAACTGTATTTTTAGCATTTACAGTAATTTCATTCATTTTTCCATTTTCTTACTGTACAAGGTTTTCTTTAAGTAGGTGCTATGCGTTTCGCTGGCGTTATCGAAACTATAATTAATTACTATTACAGTTTTCGTAACTGATTTTTATATCCCTTATTATGTTTGAAATAACATTCTTCTATTTGATTTCTGAATTGTTTATACGTTTTACGAAACAAATGCATTAAAATAGTTTGTGTTTTATCACGAATTTTATAACATAAAACCAACATTGTTGGAAATATAAAATACAAAAAGTATTACAAATTAATTGTGGAATCGCAGAACTTTTAAATGTCTCATGTGTGTGTGTGTGTTTCACTAACACCGTACAACAATCATTTATACGGCAAAAAAGGCATTCCTAAGCATCACACTGAGATGCTGGTTGTGCTGTTATGATTTCATATTTTATTGTGTGAATGGTTGATCTTTGATCGATTTGAACGTATTGTGAGTGTGTAAATTTTGTTTCCTTTCTCTAGAACCGTTTCAGCTAATAAATAATTTTCAATCAAGTATAAAACGTTTTTTTTTTGCAACATTAATTAATCTACTACAGTGATATATAGAAGGGAAACAATGCAGACTGTCTTTACACAAGCATGAGCGCACTTTTGGAAATGTTTTAGACCTTTGGAAGTGAATTCGTTTGGAACTGCATATTTACTTTTTTTACGCTAATAGATGAAGCACAAAGTTTTTTATATATTTTAGAAAGCCAATCCGTAGATGCCCTTGAGATTGCTGATTTTTTTCAAAAGAAAATGATTTAAAGTTCTATGTACAGGCAATTTGGCTGAATATCTAAATAAAGAGCCAGTTTATTTGCAATATATTATTTTCGATCTGTAATGTTGCATATCAAAGAGTATGTTCATAGAGGGTTAACAAACAAAAACGAACAACTCCAATTGTGAATATTCTTTAGTATCTACCTACTCGCCGTAAATAAAGTTTTAAGTGCTATTAAACGCACTCTTTCTTTCAAACGCGTCTATATGTCACTTGACAGTATTCAGTTTTTGCGGCGACACCAAATGCCAGATCCAAATATTTTATTTTTGAAATTATCACACAGCACAGCACATCGCACGTGTTGTTGAGCATCACTATCTGAACAGTTATTTTAATTTCCACAAACATGGGAAAAATAAAGAAAAACAAGTTGAACGCCAAGAAACAGAACCGCATCGAAATCGTTAAGAAGGACGACGAACTCGAACCACTAGCGCCCAGCCGTATTTCGGACGATCCAATTCCAAAAAAGGTAACCTAAAATTAGATGCTTTGCCACAGAATGTATGATTACAATGTTTTTTGTGTGTTTGTTCTTGTTTTCGTGGTTTAGGAACGATGGACCAACCGCCAGCGATGCTTGGTGTTTGCTGCCCGTGGCATCAATCACCGTGACCGGCATCTGATGCGTGACATTCGTATGATGATGCCACACCACAGGGCTGAGGCTAAAATGGAGCGATCCAAAACATTGTCGGTCATCAACGAGGTTGCCACCATGAAGCACTGCAACAAGGTGCTACTGCTGGAGGGTCGGCGCAAACGCGATTTATACATGTGGTTCTCAAACGTACCCGAAGGACCGTCCGCAAAATTCCTCATCGAAAACATTCACACACTCGGTGAGCTCAAGATGACCGGTAACTGTCTGCGGGGCTCAAGGCCTCTGTTGTCGTTCGACGATAATTTCACAGATGTTCCGTATTTGGCGTTGCTGAAAGAATTGTTTGTGCAAACATTTGGTGTGCCCAATCACCATCCAAAGTCACAGCCGTTCTACGATCACGTGTATACATTTACATTTGTGGACAAGCGTATTTGGTTCAGAAATTTCCAGATTCTATCCGAAGACGGTGGTCTTGCGGAGGTCGGACCTCGATTCGTCATGAACCCGGTCAAGATATTCGATGGTTCTTTCGGTGGCAACGCTATCTGGGAGAACCCTGACTACGTAAGCCCGTCCAAGTACAGGCAAATGCTGAAGAAGAAGGCAAAGGATCGTTACGTAAATCGTCTTGACCAGAAGGTCAAATACGAGGCCAACCGACCGAAGACCAGCTACGTGTTTAACGAACTTGACGAGGTGTTCATGGGAGATTCAGAAGAAAAGGCCCAGGAGCTTGCAGGTACTTGTTTTAAAATGATATGCATTCTGTGCATTCTATAAATATGTTGGTTTTCTTTCAGATATTGATGAGATCAATAAAATCAATCAGGCCAACGAGAGTGACGGTGAGCGTGAGGCTGAGAAGAATGCAGAGCGCAAACAAAAGAAGCAACTGGAAAAAGTAAAACAACTGATTAACAAAAAGAAAGAACAGACCGCTAAACCGAAGACCCGCAAAACCAAGAAGGTGAAAGGCTAAAAAAAAAAAAAAATTATTCACTGTTTATCTTATTACTTTATATTAAAAAAGAACTAAAAAGTATTCAATTTATTTAGTTATTTCGAGAGATATACATAAACTACGAAGGCAGATACCTTATTCATATTGTGTAGCTTTTAGATTATGGTAATGATAAAGAAAACAGCCTAAATTTAGAAAGATAAAAATTAAGATTATGATTTCCTGAAGAGCGACTATTTTGCTCTGCGGGATGGGAAAGGGAAAAGAAAGGAGAATATCAAAATATCAGGGCATTATGCAAATACTCAGGCTGCTACAGACGAATGAGTATAAAGTGCGGCGGAATAGCCAGTGAGATAATCAATTTGCGACGAAGGTGAAGAGGTAGATAGCATCTTACCGAGTAAAGTTTTCGTAATAATCCATAGACCCGACAGCAGATTTGGACATCCCATTAAAATAAGCTTGTTTGAGATGTACCGAGCACAACCCAGTACACCAGTAGTTATTAAGGATGGACGTATTTAATTTAGCCTTTTTTGTTATTCTTTTATTAAAATATTAGAATATAAATATAAGTGTATAAATATATCATTAAATCGGCTTATCTGATTAAGTGCAAATGTACACCATTATTAAAGAATGTGTAAATAGGTTGAGTTATGTAAGTTTTACAAAATATGTATATGTTAATTGTTCAGTATCTCGATGAGGTAAATGTTCGTTCTGTACGACAATTTGAACCAAATTTGTGCATTTTTAAAAGTAATTATAAATAATTTGAAATATTAGTAAATACAATACAAAAATATGTAAACAAATTGATACATTTTATATATTATTATGGACGGAACTGAATGGTTGTTTGTTAATTGGCGTCAGTTCAATTGTTTGCATAACTGGTTCTTCGATGGCATGCGGTTCCTCGCCCAGCAGTTTCGCTAGGTTGCTTTCCTTCCAGCGTCCATTTGGTCCGTTTATCGTACGGTCCTCACAAACGCATAAAAACAATGTATCCACGACAATCTGAAAAAGGACATTTGAAAATACACACACATTCAATATCGTAATTCAACGAAAATGTACCTCGTAAAGTGACAACACAACGTGTGCAATAAAGAATGAAAAGATGGCTACAACAACGCACGGAATCACATAAAAATGGACATCTTCGCGATTTCTAAGCAAAAGGATGCTGACGAGGCTACATACAGCGGAAACAGCAATTTTTCCCAAGAATAGAATAAAATCGCCGATACCATTTATTGTGGCCACTTGTAGGGCATTCGACCACAGAGCATTCCAAGCCTGTTTAATAAAAAAATATAAAATAGTACAATGTATATAAAAAAATAATGATCTTACGATTCCTGCAGCTGGACAGAAATTCACACTCTCAATGGCTGAAATTAACATAACAAAAACATATTTTATAGTTGAAAGTTTTTTTTTTCATATGCGCGAACCTACCGATAACCGTGTATGCATTGTGATTTAGATAACGGATGAACTTCTCCAGAAACCAAAAGCAGCAAATACAGCATTTCAAGCCACACGATGCACATTCAGATCCTTTATCCTGTCCCTTTTTCATTCTACAACATTCAGTGTAATTGTAACAAGTAATGCAAAACAAAATCTAACAAAGAATACGCTTACTTGGCATACAAATAGGTAAGAATCAGTCTAGGAACTTTGAACATTGTGATCAGCAGAGATCCCTTAGCCACAGATCCCAAATGGTATTTAACAAGCTTTGCGATAGCATGCAGTATCGGAGAATCCGTAGGTTTCCTGAAATATTACGATATTACATTTTTGATTCGCATATAATTTGTTATAGAATTTACCTGAAATACCAGAAAGCCACGGCACCGGCTATGGTCAACTGTTGACAAGCGAATATAAACTCCGATGTCCAAATAAGACCGATAAAATACAACCACAGCATGTTTCGCAACCAGTCTGCCTCGAGGTACTCGACAAGAAGAAATGCTACACACAGACAAATAAAATCTCACACACTGACTTTCACAGATTACACTGAAAAATCTTACATTTGTAATCCAGATCCGTATTATTTTTGTAGACAGCCGTCATTGGTGTTGAATTCTCGACGGGTTGAAGTTGCGCAAGTGGAATCAACGGACGCATGCCAGGATAGTTGGCCGTTGACAAGCACACCACAACTGTTACCCAAAATGCTAGAAAAATACCAAGCGCAATGAATGCTAATATCGGAGGTCCGGCCAGACCAGGCAATGCAAGCATACACTTGCTGGCTTCCTCAAAGAGTGCCGCCAGTGCACTGAGTTTTGTTCGCAAGAAATAAATGATGACCAACAGAAATACCTAAATTATCAGGATATAAATAAATTCAAAATAATCATTTAGTATTTAATTTGTATTACCATAACAATTGTGGCTATAATGGCTAGCACATAGACAGCAGTCTCGTTGCGCACAAACTCCTGTAACAATGAGTGATTCGTACGGGTGTCTAGGTTGTTTCGAATATTGTAGTGAGTCCACCAGAGAATCACTGTAATGGCAATGCTAGATACTGCCACCATTATACAAATCAACCATGAGATAATACTGGTTAGAACGTGCATCATTGCAATAATAACGATCGACAGAACTGCAATTTATATAAATTTATGTTAATAATATTTCTTTGGAATTAGAAAAAAAATTAATCTATCAACTTACGCAGCGCTCCAAAGCACATGATTAAAATCAGTGGCCACGTCACGTACAAATCACTGAGAAACTGCTGGGCAGCACTCCACGAATTCACCAGATCGTACATGTCACGAACCTGCTCGCCAGGAGCATTTTTTCCGCTCGGTATGCAACGATGCAAAACCGGTGTGCTCTCGTACACCGGAAACGTTGGACACGGCCCAAGGAAGTCAAAGAATTTCATGTCCTTGCGTTCGGGCTGCAGAAGCAACGTCATATTGAAGTCGTATCGGCACAGTTGACTCTTCGAGTCCATGTAGTAATTGTAAAGCTCATTGCGGTTGGAAATCTTTTTACTGGGACACTCTTTCACGCAGATCTTCAACGTTTGTCGCAGTTCTTTGATATCCAGGAAGAATAGGTTCGGCTTGTCCAGCGTGTTAAGGCCGGATAGCTGAAAATTCGTATACTTCTCATTGTACTGTACACCGCAAGTGTTTCCAAACGAATCGTAGCCATTGATCAGACGCAATGGATTGCCGTACACAAACGAGAATATAGCCACGACAATCTACAATCATATGTATATATATATATGTGAAAATAATTATAGGTATACATTTTGTGAGTATATAGAATATAGAAACTAGATAAAATTGACTCACCATAAACAACCAAAACACAATGTAGACAATCAGCCAGAAAACGTCTGTACAGCCCCGCACGGCCGTTGGCTCGTGATGCGGGTTTGTTTTGCTGTCGAAGCACCCCATATTTTCGGAGCAATTTTCAGATTTTCGCTTGGTATTCGAGACGCGCAACAACTTTGTTTATATTTTGCAGTACTCGACCATCCCAAAGATGCACGAAGATGCTTTTACGGCGATGACATGATGATGCTCAGTACGAAATTCGCCGGAGTTCGTTCACTAGTTTTGTTGACATTATAATATTTGGTTTAAAATATTAAAATGTTCCGAGAGTAGTTCTTTAAAAAAAATTTATATATATGACTCATATTAGAATTCTAAACTATTATGAGGGCCCGAATGTGTTTCCACGGGTTTTACTAATCACAAAACTATTTTTTTCTCTTTAAAATTTCTCCAGTTTTAACGGTCTTTTTATGGGAAAAGTATATAATCTCCGGGAATTGTTTTAAAAAAATGTGGGACTTTAACCTACATTTTTATGGACATTTTAAACATTTCCACCAGACAGACAACTATTTTTAACGGTTTTGGGAGGACCAGATGGTAGAAGGGTTATTTTGGTTATCTCGACTAATACTCCTGTATCCTTTTTGGATTTTTTGTTGGTTAGGGAAGGGCTCATACAAACGATTAACAAAACTTTAAATTAGCAAAAAGCCTCTATTTGAATTATTTAAACGATTTCAATTTTGCAATATTTTTATCAAAACAAATGTTTATATTGATAAAAATACTGGGTTTATGTTTTACACATCGCCTCAAGGGTTTTTGTGGCAACACCATTTCTCGAATTCTCCGTACCGATCAGCGCGACGACATCGCGCTGCGCGCAAGTGCTGTCGACAAAACGGGCCAGCAAAACCAAAATGGCCGTCGTTCTGTAACCATCTACTTCGCATCGCGTGAACTGAACGATGATGAAAGAAACGCTTTCAGCCCTCCAATTACTGAATTTCTTTCCAATTTTTGCGTAGTATCCGTGAAGGTGTTTACAGTTAAAATGTGTACAAATAAATGTTAAGACTAGTGACGTTCATTTGGCGTATTTACATTTTCGTAAAGGTAGGTGTGCGGCCCCAGATTCTGGGGCAACGTAACGAAAACAAGTGCGACGAATTTATATATATATATATATATATATATGCGTATATGTATTTTTATACACATACATTTATACCTACATACATACATATATATATACATATATCGGATTATATACATATTTTTCGTTTTCGTATGTGCAGTGCATTTAATGGAATATATTTAATGTGTGTGAGTCTGATGTGTGCGTGGATCAGCGTGGATGAAAACTCGTTGTGTATGTGTTTTTGTGCTGTGTGGCAGTTGGCTGATACGTCACTTCACTGCACAGTCCTTAAGAATTCATGTTTAAAATGTTAAAGCCAAATAAAGCAGTTTTCTCTTTGCGAACAGCTTGCAATCGGTGTGTTTGTGTCTCATTGTTCCAATCGCATGGTGTCCCACGAATTTGTCCAGCTTCAGGAATGCAAGTCAGCTGCTGGCCGCCATCCACAAAAGCACGGAATACAGCTTAACGTGGTTTCATCCGTGGTACGGTGGAATTAGGCGCGTGCTCTGCTCTTGAAACCTAACGGAATACAAAATGATCGTGAAAATATGTTATTGTTTCAACCGTTTTATTTGTCGATTTATCATACAGTCGGTCGTCCATTATGCAAATTATCCATTATTCTACATAAGATGATTTGTATATATATATACATTTATGTGTATATGTGTTTGCTTGCTTGCAGTCGTTCGTCTGCCATATATTTGACGCAGGGCACGCAATGATGTGTGAAAATGCGCCATGAAAAAACGTGTTTAACCTTTAAAAATATGTATGATTTGCTCAAATGTGCGTTTGTGTGTCTTATTAAATGCTGTGTTTATTTAAGAAATGATAATCAAAAACGTAATTTGTGAGTTCTGTGAATATAGTTGATAAGAAAAACGGTTCTTTCCAAACAATAAAAACAATATTGTAATACATATTTTATTCTATTCTGTTTACTTACAACTTACATAATAGTTTATACATAAAATTAATCCCAATTAGTACATAGAGAGTGTGTAAGCTGCAAATGAACATTATGCAATAATCGCATTTTAACTTATGTAATATATAATGCATGCATGTGATGGAACCCGCGATTATTCTCTGCCCTTCGTTCTCAAGTTTGACGCAACATTTTGTAAAATTGCAAAATAATGATTTCAGAGATTCTACGCACCTAGACATGTTCCGACTGGCGCACATATGTTTCTTATATTATTCTCCCTATCTTATCGCTGGTACATTCTATTTAATTGTGTCATATATACAATTTTATTAATCAATTGCTTTTATTTTACAAACGCAACTACAACATTCAAAACAAGCAAATGTTTTCTTTACAAAATGGTAAACATTAAAAATGTGTGTGTGTTTTTTTTGTTGAAACTTGTACTTCAAGGTTGCAGATAAATACAGAGCAGACATTTGTATTATTGTGTGGTATGAGTATTTTCAGAACGCGCATTTGTGATAATACATTTAGATTGTGCTGAGACACGCGATTATCGAAATTGATAGTATCTGTATGGCTTTCATGAACTTTGATCCAGCATCGAAAACACATCGCTCTGTGTACAGCCCAAAATGTATTGTTTATTTGGTGGCTGTACTCTTCGGTGTTCGGCTTTTCTTTGTTTCATTTGAACAGAGTTGCTTTATGTGAATCTAAAATTCTATGTATTTGGCGCGCTAAACTTTAAACCGCCTGTTCAAACTCTGGGGATATTTACCAATCTTGGAATCCATTAAATTTCATTGTCAGTGTGTGCTTTGTCCGCACACATAGACATACACGCACATATATACGCAAAAATGGTCCCAGGCTTTCAATGCAACCATATATTTTGGAATAGCAGGTAAAAACGTGTGCATTTCTCAGCGAACCTATTGTATACACGCATACACATACATTTATATATATATGTATGTGTTACACGTACACACGTGCATTAATAGCCTTTAAAAAAACATCATCCGATATACGAACGTTACAAGATAGATGACTCGAGGATGAGCTTTGTCTGTTTAATGTAGGGTATTTTAGGACTCGCTTGTTTTTTCACTATTTTGTAAGGGTTGTGTGTGTGTGTGCGTAACGCGTGTATGTTTTCATTGCACCTCATAAAATATAAAGTTTATCAGTACAGTGTGAGATCCGGAAAGCAAAAGACGCAGTAGATATTTTTTGTAGTACATGTACTATTAATCTGTGGTATGTTGTTTTTAGCAGCCGTTTGTTTTATACAATTTTGGCTAAAATGATTTATTGATGGCTACATCTTGACTGACCACATAATTACATCTATGATCAAAATCTCTAACAGAAAATGCATATTTTATTTTTTGCAATTTGAAGTGCAATACTCTGTATCTACTATAGAAAAACAGAATTACTTCTAATTACTATAGAAAAACAGAAACTTTGTATCTGTACATTTATACCATGCATTCATATTTTTTCTTCTTACCTATATAACAGCTAGTCCTTATCCCTGGCTCCGATCCTTTAACTATTTAATAATCACTTCTTAAAATGGAAAAATGCGCTTATTACAGGCATCGCAGTTGGTCTGAATTTTAAGTCTTGGTTTTTTTAAAGTTTAAGACAAATGTCTTTTTTAGTTATCGTATCTCTAACTTAAGACTTCATTTATTATCAAACACATTTTTTAAGGCGAGGAAATTTAAAAGACTGCAAACTATAGAGAAAACCTCCGATTTTTGTTTTCAACTCGGTATAAACACAGTATCGGAATTCGTAAGTAATGTAAGTAAGGCAAACCATCTAAAAGATTGACAAAGAAAATAATTCTTCTAAAAAGAAACCTACTTGAGCAAATCTCTATATCATTTTAAACTGTTTTTAGTGTATTATTCTCTAGAAATTTCGAATTTATTAGACATTTTCAAATTATTGCTGTGGTGTCTGTAATTAGTATGATTTAAAGAACATATAATTTAAATAACACATTTTCTAAATTCCTTTTAGTTTATATCTGTTGTTGCACAACGAACGGTTTTTCTATTGGTCGGTCACGGTGAAATGATGGATCTTCGACTACCCCGCATTGTGTCACTTTCGTCGGCCAGCCCAGCCGGCTGTGTGACACCGTGAGAACATATCTTTTCGTTCTCAAGAAAGGTCATTAGATATGAATTATGATTCATGACTGCTTGTAATGGTTTACCTAGACCCTAGAGGTTATATTGACATATATAATAGGTATCATATTATAAAAGCTGACTATTGATGTAAGGGCTTCATTTTGATATTATTAAAATGTTCCGAATCAGAACGAAAATAAAATACTGTAATTCCGTTTTACTTATATCCTGAGTTAGTACAATTTATTAGTGCCTTTGAAACTTTTGATATTGCATATTAGTTAAGTCGTAAGTGAAGCGACAAAGAAATAATTAATATTTTATGTACTTGCAATACATGAATTACATATTTATGTATAGGAAATGAAACATACTTAAATGTATAGTATGTAGTAATTTCCATTTGACTTTTTTCTCTCGTGCGGAGTCCGCTCCATAGTTTGTGTCTGTGTGTGTATGTGTGCTGACTGCATCTTCGGCTTTTTTGCTTTGTTATTTTCTCATATCCTGTTTACTTGAATCCGAGCGTGGTAAAATTGTTTTTGTGCATCGTGATGACGATGATGATGGCGGTAATGACGGCGGCGGCGGTGAAGACGACGTCGACGATCATGATCATGATGGTGTAGTAAAAATGTGAACGCATCTCACACTTTACACACATACACACACAAATAACCGTGTTCAACTTATATATATATATAAATATATTTTTGAATAGCGATGCAGCTTCAGGTCGTGCAGCAAGAAAAACCGGACCGGAGACGGTTACAAGTTGTAGGTGATATACAAAAATACACACATATACGTTATATACATACGTATACTCATCGCAACACCAGACTGCGGGTATTTTATGCGCTCGATCAAACTTACGGCGTTGATTGTGTGTATGTGTGTGTGTGTGTGTGCGGTTTTTCTCACACCGAATAAGGGAAACACATACAACGTTTGCCGTTTAGGTAGTTATCGTTATTACAAAATTGTATCTTCTCCGCGCTTCTCGCTGCGATTAATTTATTGTTGTGAGATGTATGGGAATTTTCGTATTTTTTCTCTCTCATGATTGTGTGTGTGTTAGTGTGAGTATGTGAGAAATGCGCTGTAGCCTCAGTGTTGTTGCTTTTACCGTGTATCTCAAGTCTGGTTTGTTGTTGCCTTTGATTCGGATTCACAAGTGTGTATGTGTATGTGTGTGTGTGTCTGTCTGTCTCTGAGCGTGTGTACCTACACTGGCTAAGATCGTTTTTATGGTAATGACCGTGGGAATAGTTTATGTTTGATACGACTGCATCCACCTACAGCAACGTGTTGATTCGGTGTGAGAGAATTCCTTGTTTGGTCGGTTTTTAGGGAATTAATGTGGGTTCATGTGAATTTTTAATTAAATTATTTCATTCATATCAAAATGTATTGTAATTTATATATAATTTCTTATTGTTTTTATTTTGCAGCACTATATACAAAGAATGGCTGAAAAATGCTTGTCGACCATCAAAGAATCCACAATAACGCCCGATGTGTTTTTCTCTGGCCAACACGAGGCCAACGCACTGATGTCCAACGTCGGACCAACAATCACATCAACAAAACCATATGATCGCATAAGCACTGCCACAACAACACCAACATCCACTAGACATACGTTTGCCATGAATTCATCGATGCTAAATGGCATAGCAACCGCAACAGCAGCAGCAGCAGTAGCAGCAGCCGTAGTAAACACACCATCGTCGACAGCAACAGCCGTTGCCGTAGCCGCTCTACTGTCGGACACATCTGCGGCCGTCACACCGCCAACAACTGGTTGTGGTGCGCGCATAAAGGAATGTGAGACCGACGACGACGACAACGACGTAGAAAACGATTGTGAGAAAATGGATTTAGTTTATCTGGAAACACCTGTCGTTGACGATAACAACGATGCACTGATGGTGACCAGTTCGACGACTCTCATTAGCCACACAAAGCACGCCATTGGAAAGTCCACCACCATACCGAAACGGCTTAGCGACGAGTTCTTTTCGGCCGATGACGGCGATTTCGAGGCCGATGAATTCTCGAAGGTCGGTTCTGTGACCCTAATCGAATTGGTTCATAATACGTCAACACCTGGCCCAGAAGTTCCTGCATTGAGTACCGACGAGAATAGTATAGATGCAATGCTGAGTGCGTCCACAGCGTTCATCGAAGATGAGATTTCGTCATGTAGCCATAGTCAGTCCATTGACATTTGCAACGAACACGATGAGTCGTCCCCGCACTCGTCCGCATCACCAACGCTTCTCGATCTACAGCATGATGGTGAGGAAGCATTGCACGGTGATGAGCCACACATTGAAAACGGATTCCACTACGAGAATCTTGATGCACAGTCCATGGATGTCATCGAGCGACGCGAATTTGAACGCGAACAGAAACTAACCGGTGGCATTATATTGAGAAGCAGCTCAATGATGTCCGGTGACAAGAGACTGAAATTAGGCCTGCTGAATTCGTTTTCGCAGAAATGCACTGGACTCGATGGAGACCAGGTGGTGGACTTAAGCCAGTCGAATATACAACATCAGACTGGTGGTGGAAGTGGCAGTTCTGGAGGTATTGACACAACGCCAACCAGCAGCCGATCGAAACCGAATCGCTTGAATTCGGGCGAAAAATGTACGGCGAAAGTGAATTTGTCCGATAGTTTAGAAGAAGCGTCTGCTGGAGCAGCACGCAGTGAATCGGAATGCGCAAATAATAGTAGTAGTTGTAGTAGTAGTAATAGTAATAAATTAGACAAAAATAGTAAATTAGGAGGTGAGGGTTCATCGTCGCACCCAACACGACCACCGTACGATGGTTTCATGAACTGTAATTCAAATGATAGTCTGTCGTCCGATCCAACGGTCAGTTATTCCATTTCTAATGGTGAACAGTGCAATCGAAACTATGATCTGACCGAATCCACGTCGTCGGGTAGTGTTGGTAAAAAGTGTGCATCTGTGACGCATGAGGCCTCTGTGGCGGGACCCTCGTCGAAACTGTATGACCTTTCCTGTAACTTAAGTACAAATCATAAATCCGCTGACGATCTATTGTTGGGCTGCGAGGCTATGAATCTGGGCGATGGTTCGTACCTGCAGAACGATGAACTTATGGTTGAGGAAGAAGTTACAATCGGAAGTTGTGACCTCAAACCGCCTGCGAATCCTGAAAACAATGATCTGCCATCATCATCGTCATCTTCACAACAATCTCTACAGAATGCTGGTCCCGCTGACGAGAACAATTTTGATCAGTCGCATGTGCTAATGGCACTGGAAAACGATCACGATTACGAGGAGGAAACGTGGGCTGACTGCGAAGAGGGTTCCGACGTCGAAGAGATGTGCACGTGCCGTGAGTACTCGGACGAAGAATGTCACGGCAGCAGCGAAGATGAGCTGCCCAGTCGAGACGTAGACTTGTCGTGTTACTCGCACCTGGAAACAATTACCGAAGACATTCTACAATCTGTAAAGAGTGGCGAGTCCCCGCGTGTGCATCGCAAGCGAAAGCTCACCGAAACCAGAACGCACTACGCAGAATCGAACGCTTGTGGAGGATCATGCGGCGGAAGTGGCGGCGGCAGTGGTGGCAGTGGTGGTGGTGACTCAACACCCGGTAATCGCAAACGCCTTGCACTTGACAATAGTTACAGTAAAACAGGTACTCCGTCGACACCGACGAGCTCTCTGGTCGTATCTAGTCCCGTTTCGGTGGTTAGTTTTGAGAGGCGTACGCCTAGGTCGCTGATACCAACGCGTGACAATCCACCGCCCGAAATGTCTGACTGGCTAATGCAGTTCCAGCGTTGGACTCAAGCCGGCCGTTTGTTAGCCATCGACTGTCTGATCGATCACTGTGAGCCTACACAGGTGCTGCACATGATGAAAGTTATCGAGCCACAATTCCAGAGAGACTTTATTTCGCTGTTGCCAAAGGAGCTGGCACTTCAGGTGCTTTCGTTCTTGGATCCGGCTGATTTGCTGCGAGCGGCACAGACTTGTAGGAGTTGGAGGTAAGTGTTTGATTTAACAAAAGCAAAAGCATTGTTTTTAAACACTGTATTCACAAAAAAAAACACAGATTTCTATGTGACGACAATTTGCTGTGGAAGGAGAAATGTAAGCAGACTGCCATTGTCATTGAGCCCGGCACTGATCGACCGAAACGTGGTCGTGCTGGGAACATGCCACCAATATCCTCTCCGTGGAAGGTAATTTGCAGTTTTATTTTTGTGTCATTCTTGTGTTAACCCTTGTGTTTTTAGGCCGCGTACATGCGTCAAAACATTATCGAGAAGAATTGGCGATCTCGACTTATTCGAGATCCAAAAGTGCTTAAGGGTCACGACGATCACGTCATCACGTGTCTACAGTTCTGTGGCAACCGAATTGTGTCCGGTTCCGATGATAACACTCTTAAGGTGTGGTCGGCCATTTCGGGCAAGGTTAGAAATTACATAACTTTAATGTAAAGAATTTGTTTTAAAAGATATATTTTATTTGTATATAGTGTCTGCGTACGTTAGTCGGCCACACTGGCGGCGTCTGGTCATCTCAAATGGCGGGTATCAACATTATCTCTGGCAGTACTGATCGTACGCTGAAAGTGTGGAACGCCGATACAGGTCACTGTACACACACGTTGTTCGGTCATACGTCCACCGTACGATGTATGCATTTACATGGAAACAAGTAAGTGTGACGACAGTCGCCTTCAAATGATCCTTTATTTATTGTTTTTTTTTTTTGCAGAGTTGTTAGTGGATCCAGAGACGCCACGCTACGCGTTTGGGATATCATTCAGGGAAAATGTCTTCATATATTAGTAGGCCACTTGGCAGCCGTTCGGTGTGTGCAATATGACGGAAAACTAGTGGTATCTGGAGCCTACGATTACATGGTGAAGGTTTGGAATCCGGAACGACAGGAGTGCTTGCACACATTGCAAGGACACACAAATCGGGTGTATTCACTACAGGTAATTAAAAACAAATAAATATCGTTGATGTGTGATATAATATTGTTCTTGTTGGGGTTGTTTACAGTTTGATGGAGTCCATGTGGTGTCTGGCTCACTGGACACATCGATTCGAGTGTGGGACGCAGAGACTGGCAGCTGCAAGCACGCACTGATGGGACATCAAAGCCTTACGTCCGGAATGGAACTCAGGCAAAATATTCTAGTCTCCGGAAATGCTGATTCAACGGTCAAAGTGTGGGACATTACAAACGGTTCATGTTTGCAGACTCTGTCCGGTATGTTTTAATTATTATCATATAAGAGAGTTTATAAAATAAACCAATAATTATTTGTTTGTTATCTAGGTCCAAACAAACATCAATCGGCGGTCACGTGTCTGCAGTTTAATTCTCGATTTGTGGTAACCAGCTCCGATGATGGTACCGTAAAACTGTGGGATGTGAAAACTGGGGAATTCATTCGTAATCTGGTTGCACTTGATTCGGGTGGATCGGGCGGAGTTGTATGGCGAATTAGGTAAAACATTTTTAAAACAATATTTGTTATATATTTTTATAATAACAATCATTTTATTAATCAGGGCTAATGACACAAAGTTGATTTGCGCGGTTGGGTCACGCAACGGAACAGAGGAAACTAAACTGATGGTACTGGACTTCGATGTCGAAGGTGCCTGTTTAAAATGCTCATAATTATTAATTTAATCAATTCATAATTTAGGAACAATTTAATTTGATATTTTTTTAGGATCATTAGCATACACAAAATACTGATACTGAAAAAACGAAGAAAACAGAGTTCTTGAATTGTTTACGTGAAAAAACCTCATAATCGTTTATAGATTATGTTGTTGAACCTGTTATTTCTTTTTTTTAATAGAATTATTTTGAGAATTGTAGTTATCTTTTTTAGTTGATTTCCACAACAACAACAACAACTTGTTAGCGAAAAAGGGCGCGCAATATAGCAATCTTTTTATTTAAACTGTTTATAACATTAATACGATTTATATAATATTCTTTGTAATGATTTTTGTTAATCTTGTGTTTGCTGTTGCGGACGTATATACATTTTTTAAAATTTATTTTATTGCGTAAACGGATGTTGAACGGAATATTGTTTAATTTTAGTGTCCGACATTCAAAGAACATAGACAATAAGTCGGAACAATAAAAAATGTTAGCGAATACGTTTTCATGGCATTAAGTGAGCAGCACTTAACAATTCTTATTATTTTTGAATCAGATGTTGTGATTATTATTATTGTTTTTTTACGATAAATCCATGAAATTATTGTAACAAAAGAAAAAATGTATATGGAAACAATTACACATTTAACACACTAAAGAAAACAACCCTTTTTGTTCACACCTTTACCAATGTTTGTTTTATTTTTAAAACTATTTAAAAATTAACCCTATCTATAATTGGTTTCTAATTGTTTTTACCATATTTTATAATTGTTATTTTTCTTAATCTGTACAATATACCTGTCGAAAAAAATGTATACAAAATTTGTGTTAACCATATAACCAAACGGCGCGATATGAATTGGATTTTTCTTTCATTTAATTTTGTTTCAACTTTAGACTGATTATACAAATATATATAAAACAAAAAACACACATTTATATTTGAAAAAAACATTTTTTTCTCCGTTGTCGTTTATGACGTCATCGTCGTTTTATCTATGCGTAAGAGTTCGTATAATATAATAATGTTATATGTAATTTAATGCTAATGCCGCGCCCAATGCCAGATTTATAAATTTACGTTTAGGATAACAAACACACACACACACACAATTAATTCTTGCATATCTATGTTGCGAACTAGATGTTTAAACAAATAATCAAACCAATAAACTATGCTTTAAAAGAGTAAACAAACTGAAAAACGATTTTTGTGTTTTGCATTTTAATTTTAATGTTTAGGATTTGGTTCAGATGGATCTCCCCAAATTTCTGGATTTACACATGCTCGAATTTAAGTTTTTATAAGGTAGTTGTGAAATCCTAAAGTTAGGTACTTCTTCTATCCAAATCTGCAACGGGTATAGTATATACATCGAAAACCCATTCTTGGTATCTTGGATAGCATTATGTTGCAGTGTTATTGTCTAATTCAGCCTTGAAAAGTCCATTAAACTGAGTTTGGTATTTATACATTCATTCAATGCCCTTATATATACAAGTTTTCTAGGTTATACCAATAACTTGATTTTAATAAAAAAAATTGACATTGCCTTAAAATATGTTTTTAAGACTTGAATTTCCTTGGTAATTTGCTCCTTGTTAGCACATCAACCACATACTCTAAACACGCGACGCTTTTAGCAGAAAATTGAAATCGGACACTTTTTTATTAGAAAAAGCAAGTCTCGGAAAGATAATAAAGTGTTATCGTGATTTTCATCATCATCTACGTTGGTTTTGTTGTAGTCGGTTCTCTTTCAGAATAACATTTTAAGTATAAATCATATTAAAATATATTTATACATTTATTTATTCCTCTTATTCCTTTTAGAATATATATATATATGTATTTTTGATTTAAAAAGAATACCATCTATATAACTGTCAATTTAATTTTCTGTATAATAAACTTTTGGCATTTTTTTCATTGTAATTTTTTCGCTCATCGATACGTTAAATTTTCGTTATAAAAAAAAACAATGGCTGAGCCCGATCCAGATGCACCACCACCACCGCCAACGCTCCACTCAATGTTTGTGGCATTTGCAAAGTTCAATTCTATCATCGTAGGTTTCGATGGATCTAGCATTCTGCTATCACAGTGTGACGTATGGATGCGACAAGCAAATCTCTTCAACAAAAAACTGACGACTACCGACACCGGTATGGCCTACAATAGATTCAAGTAAGTATTGTTTTTTAGAGTCAGGAAATAACACTGAATTTGGTTTGTTTGGTGTCCGATGAAGAAAACGTAGCATGGACTTTGAAATGTTTTCAAAATACTTGGAAGATCTGTGCGAGGAAAAAGATTTAAACTTGACAGCGCTGCAGCTGAAGATGATCAATTGTGGCAAACCAGGATTACAAAAGATTGTTAGTGTTTTGTAAAATCATGTTTGCTCAATTTATATACTTACCTTAATTTTGAATTTCTAGGACTAAGAATTACACACTTAAGAAAAGCAATAACAATTTTATGGTAATAAACAGTTTTTTTATTAATTTTTATATACAGTATGTTTGTAATATGTTATTGTAAAATGCATAATATATGTAAATATATATATATGTACGAGTGCCATAGGCATAGAAACAACATATATATATATACATATATATAGAGATTTTTGCTGTTTATGTATGTAGTAAGAAAATAAGAGTACTTTAAATTCAGCTTAAAACCAATTCAGAATCAATTAGGTGTGTTGTTGATTGTATTGTAATTTCTAATTCATTTTGCCTTTGGACACTTTATTTAGCATCTATTTTATAGGTTTAATAATCTTTTTAAATACGCAATAACACTAAAAATCCTTTAAATCTTTCAACACAAAATTAAAATTGTTCCAATCTATACACAAACAGTTTTTTTATATTTTTACGACAACTATTTTCTTTTTATTTGGAAATTGTGTATGGCTTGGTTAAATTTACAAATTTACACTCCTCAAAATAAAGGACAGATAAAGATAACTTTGAATATACAAACAAAAACTATTCAAAATCAAAAATTACAATTAAAAAATTATATAATAAGAATAAAGACTATTACAAATTATTATCGCACACCAGTTTTGAAGGTCGAAAGCAGTCCAAAATTGGGTTATGTTATGTATATGAGTACCTTTGGGTCATGAGATATACAGGACCAAACATTAATGTAAATAAAATAGACATTTAAATAAAACACAATCGAAATAATAATAATAATAATATAATCCAATCTGTGGCCAAAAAGTTTCTGTATGCTGTTATATTCATGAGTTTCTTTTTGTTTAATATAAGAATATATAGAATATGAATTAATATGTTTTGTTTAGTGTGTAAACATTAGGGATATAGTAGTATATTGTTGTTGTTTTTGTTTCTATCAATAAAAAATATCAAAAGGAATGAAATCTTTGCGATTTGATTGCGAAGTGTTCACGATGCTGTTTACATGGGCCCATCGATGGTACTCACTTTAAGTCTGAAGTAGTGTAGAGTGCGTGCTAACAAGAACAGAGCAATTATAAATACTCCGATATACGCAACGTAGACGCCCCCATGATCCTAAAAGGAAGAGTGTCATTATGTAAACGAATTCTTTGTTTTAAGGTATTCAGTGTGTTTGAGTGTTTATGCAAAAAAGTACCTTTGCATAGTGGTATGTTCCGAACGTGACACCTAAGCCAACGATCATGAAAATTGTACCCAAAACTAAAAATAGTATGCCTCTGCCGCGAGCAAATTCAGGTCCAACTGATGAGACCTTTCGACAGTGCGGACAACGGGCCAGAGCGTTATTGAGGGTATTAAACTGTAATATAAAATATATATTATATAAAAACTGTATTTAAATCATTGTGTTTATTAGATTGCGGAACTTTACCAAAAATGTGTCCGTGCAATGACCACATGTCACACGACACATGCCCGGCAATGACGATACCGGTGGCGTTACAGGACTTGGCGCCAAGTTTATAATTCTTTTGCAATTCGGTCGAGGGCATGCAATTCTTTGCGAAGAGCTCTTACAAATCAGCAAACAGTTGCAAGGGCAGCGCACATATTTCTTGCCCGGTGGTGCGTTCCGGATGGGCTAGAAATAAAAAAAACATTTTTTTTTCATATTTACTTGAATTCCATTTTTAATTTACCGTGGCCTCGAGGCACTGATTACACTTGACCACATGCTGCTCACGTTTTGTTGTAATGTCGATCATTGCCTGGCACACACGACATGTGACCATTGGCATGCCACTTTGGGCTCCCGTTTGGTAGGACGGTGACACTTCATCGGGTCCCAGTGCTGATACGATTGTTTGCAGTCCTAAGAGAAAACAAATATGAATGCATTAAATCATTTTTTAACATATAACAACTACAGTGTGTTCAATGTGTGTTGTAATAAGCTAGTAATATGATACTAAGCTGACTTGTAAAAACCCGATACAAATTATACAAGAAAATATATATAGAGAGTAGATGTTATAGAAAGTACTGTATTTTTATATTTTAATATTTATAATATTTGTATCTCATCTGTCAAATTGATATATTTTTTAAAATAAGGTCAATCAGGTCAATCAGGTCAACCATTGATATAAGATTTGAAAAGATTACACACTGTACAAGGGTTCTAGAAGCAACAACAAAAATATATTTATCCAAATCGTTATGACTCACTTCACAGTATATATAGTACTTGGTCATATATTCATGTACACCTAATACACACAAACAAACTGATGCATCGATACTCTCGAGAGAAAAACAAAGAAAATAATAGAATACCTTCAACGGGATTTTCGGGTAAATCAATGCCTCCGCCCGTGTACATGTTAGCGGTGGACACATCATTTTGCAACAGCGGCTGTTTCTCGGCGTCTCCCATTGTTTTCTGGTTATTATTGGGTGCTCTTCTGTACGTGCTAACAGGATTACCCAAAAAAATAAACTAGTCGAAATGAGTGCGCGATATACAAAATACAAATACGAAATAAATACGACGTAAACGAGCGAGAATACGATGACAACGACGGTACAACGACGACGGCGCAGACGATGGCAGCCAAACACAAAAAATATATATAATCACGTACAAATTCTATGCATTTGCCGCTGCAGTTAACACTGGGTATTCTCTGTATTCGCTGAATAGCCTGACACGCAAATTCCACTATCGGCGAATAGTGTACAACTTGTACCGGGAACACCTAGAACGCACTATTCCATACACAATCAATTGCATAAAATTATAAATTAGGTTTGTTTAGCGTTTGGTAGATAATAAATAGATTTTTTCTGGATGCAGTTGTTGTAAGTTATATTATGAAGTGTCAAGTGAGGTCGCCATTAAAGCGAATTCTCTTTGGCGACAGTGGCGACAATAGTTCTTTGTGCTCATCTAACATGTAGCTCTATCTAGTGGCGGATCACCGTCGATGCTATTCTGTAATTTTTTTCAAATGCACTACTTTGTATTAAAAAAACGCATTATTTTATAGTTTTATCTTTTTTATGTACTTGTAAAAAGTGTTAGATTTTTAATGCTATAAAAATAGGATAAAGATAATGTTTTATAATACTTTCTATAGTTTGGCCGTGCGATTCGATATACTATCACTTATTAAGATTTTAAGATCTCAGCACCGTTTCGGTGTGTTGGTTTTAGGATCTACCAGAAAACGAGATTGTGTAATCGACCGATTGGCTAGTTATCCGGGAAATTGCAAAACATCTTAATTCAGCGCAACAAACGAAGGCTGAAATGCAGTTTAGTCCAATAAGGCCTATACAGCACTTTTGTCTCAAAGCTGTTTTGAAGAGAAACCCTCGAAACCGAAAACAAAATTTTATATGTTTAGGAAATAAACTCCTTAGGGAGAGAGGGGTTCAAAAATTTGGTAAATAATTATAAAAATATATATTTCGGAGCGTTCCGGGATGTTTTGGTATTAAAATTTAAAAATATATTTAAAAAATCTATAATATAAAGGAGATATTAAAAAAACAATTTGATATAGAAAAAAAGAGGGGGAATGGGAAGACGAAATACCATATGCTTTTTTTCAAAATGTCAAATCTAAACAGCCCTCATTTTTTGGGGCCGTAGACTCCCATTGCAAATAAAATATATTCTCTATACATTTGTTTGAATTGGTTCAATTTCGTATTAGTCAGCCAATCACGAACTAAGGTTTAAATGGAATAAACCATATTAATCCTACACTGCCCTAAAAAGGGTGTCAACGGCCTTTAAAAACTAAAGGGCTGTATGTAGAGGTTTAATCTTTTACAAAAAAAAATAGCATCCTTTTTTGCCCCTCCCGCTTCCTCCTCCCCTATATTATTTTTATTTTTTTTATTTTATTTTCATTATCTCTTGCTTCAGAGGAGTGTTTGGAGCTGTTAAACTGTAATAAAATGGAATTCTATCGTCGATATGTGACAAGGGATAAGACATGGCTTCACAATTACACACCAGAATCTAAAAGACAAACTGAGTGGACAGCAGTCGACGAACCGAATCCAAAGCGAGCAAAGACGCAACAGTCGGCCGGTAAGGCGTCTGTCTGTATTTTGGGATGCGAACGGAATAATATTCATCGAATATCTCCAAAAATGAACCACCATCAACTGCGACTGGGCTTCGAAGTGCTAACCCACCCACCATATTCTCCAGATTTAGCCCTCAGCGAGTTTTTCCTGTTTTCAGATCTCAAGAGAATGCTTGCTGGAAAAAATGTAAAACCCGTGATGAAGTAATCGGTGAAACTTTGCCGCGAAAGAGAAATCGTACTATTAAAATGGTATCGAAAAATTGTATGACCACTATAATCTTTGTATCGCCCTCGAAAGTAACTGTGTTGAATAATAAAATCGAGTTTTGTATTTTTTTTTCTTACTTATCCTACGGACTTATTGAATGACCTGTTACACTTATAAGTTCATTTATTTGTATTTACATAAACATTGTATTTACATCGCCATAAAAGCGCGTTACTCTTAATTTTCCTTGGGCATGCACCAGCGCAAACATTCAGTCTTAATAGTAAGTTTTTGTTTTTGTACATAATTAAATTATTTATATATATACAAGTATATTTATATATAGGATTTATAAAGTCAACTACTAAGTATGTATTTACATGTGTTTATACAAAAAAATTGTAATTTTTGTGATCTAAATAATATTTATAATTTTATGTATTTGTTCAACAAAACATATAAAACCGTACATAATAACAATTTAAAAAAAGATCAACTATTGCTATAAAGTTTCTTCCTCGTGATGAATTACACTTGAAGAGATACTGAGGACGTCGAAAAACGCTTCTGTGCCCATATTTTGTGAGTTTTCATCCGTTTGCATTGGACATCCTGTAGGTGGTATTGGACATTCTCCCCGTACCCTTGGACATTCTACATGCGGTACCGGAATTTCTAATTGTCCGACATCAATTTCGTCCTCTACGCTTTCTGGTGATGGCGAGGCAGGACTATCTTCTGATTCGATAATCTCGGCAATGTCTGCCGGAACAAACACTTGAGCAACTCTGCCCACTTTTGAGTAGGTCCGAGAAATGTTTTCGCGGAATGATATAATGCTAAGGTCTGGATAGTCAGCAGGCTGCGTCCGCTTTATTTCTTTCCGCTTTGTAGACTCTAAAATTATAAAACTGTTTAGCGTATAAAAATCTGAGACAATCTATAACATACCAATATCATTATTAGGTAGTTTCTCCGATATTCTATGTCGCACATTCATCACACAATCTTGTGCAGCCTGTGACAAGGTAGGTATAATTCCAGCGGTGAATTCATTTTCCGAGGACTCTGGATCTATATTTCTACTTATCGTCGATGATATCGCTGTTTCGCTGGTCACCACTTCCGGCATGGCTTCGTCTTGAAATACATCTAGATCGCCAATACATTCTTGAGATGAGCTAACTCGTTCGTCTGAGTTTGCATACCGTTTCGCAATGGTTGATCTACGCAGACAACTCAGATCGGTTGCAGTGATAACTTGCTCAGAATTATCATCACCCAAGTGATTCTCGTACGGTGGTGATATTATGTCTGATTCCGGTGCGGCAGCGGGAGCACGATCCTCAGGATTCGATACATTCGCTGACAACGGGTTAGCAACTGGTTGTTCTACCGCAAATGTGTTATCTAGAGCACATCTAAAAATTTTGGCAACGTCTTCTCTACCAGAATCATCTACGGTACTACTGATTGTATTGCTGCTTGTCGAAGCTTCTGGTGAGAGCAAATTATTAGGTCTAGCCGGGGACAAGATATTTAGTATGATTCTGTTTTGTTGTACAGTATTGGCACCAGCAACCGCGAGATCTGCAATTTGGGGTTCGGGTATCACAGGCGGCAACTCTGGTAATTCTATGGCAACATTAGGATGAAGTGATTTTTCGGAATCATCGCTTTCCGGATTACATGGAATGCATACGATCATATCATAAAGGGCAGGCAAATCTTTCGGGGGGAAGTTAGAATTAAGACTCAGGAAATTATTCATTGAGGATGACCCCGCCTGACTGTTTTCTGCGGCTGTATATATGTTGGGGGCAAGTTCGGGTGCAAGGTCAAGTGCAAGTGTGTGTGTAGATTCGGGCGCAGGTTTGGGTGCCAGTTCGGGCGCAGGTTTGGGCACAGGTTCGGGCGCAGATTCGGCACATCTAAAAAAATTGTCGACGTCACCTCTACCAGAATTATCTACGGTACTGCTGATTGTATTGCTGCTTGTCGAAGCTTCTGGTGAGAGCAAATTATTAGGTCTAGCCGGGGACAAGATATTTAGTATGATTCTGTTTTGTTGTACAGTATTGGCACCAGCA